>OX457027.1:102351180-102495449 GCA_949752745.1 Protula sp. h YS-2021 | reverse complement strand
TGAACATTCTGTCGGTCCTCTGTTAGCCGTAGAACTTGAAAACGCTGGTTGAAAATAGGGGACGAGGGACGGGGTTAGGGCCATAAGTGCGTGTCGTCACTAACTTCAGCATTGATTCAACCGGTTGCGGCGAATTTTGTCATGATCTTCACCCAAGTAGGACGGTGTCGACCTGTTAGCAAACTGTTATAGACGTTTTCCTCTCTCAGTAGTGTTGGGCCCAGTTAGTACATGGGTTTTGGGGAGGGGGAGGGAGGCGGAGGCCGTGTCGTAGAACTGTCGTTTTTTCCCTACTGTGTCTTTATACATAACAGATCTATCAGAGGTCAGTTGTTTTATAACAACCCTCAGTCATTCAAATCTCCATTTCGCGATCTGTCAATCGGCAGCAATCGTATCAGTGGGCAAAAAAATAAGGGTCAGTGTTGAGACGTATAAATACTCGTCCATTCTCACATTCTATCACTCATTAGTCACTCATTCATTCAGCCAGCCACATGGGACTTTTCTCCCTCACCCATATGTTTACTTTTACGTGTAATGCCAGTTCCGCATAAAAGCATTCTAGAAATCCATGCTATGGTAAGTCAGTTTCATTTTGAGATTAATTTCAGCAAATGGACTCGGCCCTACCCAGGGATTCTCAGGAGGGCGGAGCAAGCCTCCCAAGAGACCAGCCACCCTGGCACACCCACAGAACTCGTGGGCGATCACCCAGCTAGGCAACCAGCAGCATGGTATGTGTTAAGAGGGATTCGGTGTGCCGTTTATGGAGAGTTGTCACACAGGGGTGTGTGTGGGGTGGGGGGGGGGGGGGGGGGGCTCACGCACCCATTTGTTACCATATGCATATCCATGATCTTTTCTAAATTGTGGAATTCCAAGCTTAAAATAATTCCCATTTTCAACCAAAGGTCGATTGCAGTTCCGAAAGAATCCCTTTTTGTGGGACGCAGAACTGAATGAAAATTACCCCCCCCCCCTACCCTTTTTAACGAAATTGCCGGACCGCATCTAGCCCGAAAGTTACCCAGTCCCTTTCTTTCTATGCGTTTTTACTCCCCCCCCCCCCCACCACCCGGGACCTCTGTGTACTGAATATTTTCCTGAACCCCAAAAGGCGTAGTTTATATTAAGGTTAGCCGCACCAACGTTTAGAGCAAACCAGGATTATGGGAGCAATACAGGAGTTTGTGTTATATTTGTTGAGAAAAAAACGCCGAAATATATAGTCAGACTTTTCATTGGCTGGTTCAGATTTAAAAATGGAGGGTATCAGGTTTCGGTCTAATGGAATTATTTATGCAAAAAGTTATAGTAACATATAAAAAACAAAGATTGTATGAAAAAGATATTGCGTTAAGAACATACGACCGGTATTTTAGAAGATCAGGCGAGACCGTGATTCGGTCCGGCTCAGTCACGAGTGATTTGTCTGTGTTCTATAAAAGCACGTTATAATCCACCAGTTCACACTATGCTGTATCGGAGCACGTTATGATCAACAAGTTCACTCCATGGTCTACCACAGCTTCCTCTGAATTACAAGTTCAAGCTGTGGTCTATAAGAGCACGATATGATCTCCCAGTTCACGGCCTAGCTCTGTCAGAGCACTCCATGATCTATCAGTTCACACCATGGTCTACCAAAGCACGTTATGATCAACCAGTTCAAGTGATGGTCTACCAGAGCTCGCTGTGATCTACAAGTTCACGCCATGGTCTGCCAGAGTACGTTATGGTCTACCAGCTCGCGCCATGGTATACTAGAGCACGTTATGATCAACCAGTTCAAGTCATGGTCTACCAGAGCACGTTATGATCTATAAGAATACGATAATCCAGAGGACGCTATGATTTACCGGAGTACGTTATGCTGCACCGTGACACATCCTCATGCACCGTGACACATCCTCATGCACCGTGACACGTCCTCATGCACCGTGACACATCCTCATGCACCGTGACACGGCCCCATGCACCGTGACACATCCTCATGCACCGTGACACGTCTTGATAATAAGAAAAATACCTAAAAAATAAGATTTAATTAATTTATTAATCAATTAATTTATTAATAATATTTTTATTAATAATAATTGATTAATTAATAGTATTAAATAATAATAATAATAATAATAATAACGAAAATGTAAATAACACTTGTTCCGAATAATGTTGGACGTCATTTGGCATTGGACATCTGGAATGTCATTTGGCATTGCACATCTGGAATGTCATTTGGCGCTCTGCATAATACGTGACAGACTTTTTTTGTAGAAGAATTGCTCTTTGTCCCACTGTTGTTCAGATTAAGTAAAACATTGTAACAAAATCGCACGTGCGATGTATATCTTTACGCCCGATGGATCGCCAAACCACTTGAAGTCACTCTAGTTCTCAGTGCTGTAATGTGACGCCGCTATAAGCCAAAGGTTAATGCGTTTGAGTATGTGAATCGTTACTTATCCTATCCTGTAAGTAGAAAAAAAAGCCAAAATCCCCAGCAAATCAGTCACCTGACACAAGGGAGCACTGTTGCAAGTAGTAACACTGTAACGTTTCCCTGACACTTACTTAACTTGTGTATATCCTTATGGTTACACTCATTATTCTTTGTTCAATCGACGAAATCCGTACCCCATTCTCACCCGTACCACCCGTACCCCGTACCCTTTCTGTTCCACTCTGTACCCTCTTTCTCACCCGTATCCCCGTAACCTGTTTCTCTCCTGTACCATGTACCATCTTTCTCACCCGTACCATGTACCCTCTTTCTCACCCGCACCCCGTACCGTCTTTCTCACCTGTACTCCGCACCCCATTCTCACCCGTTATTCTCGGCTGTTACTCGTATTCCTCCTCTTAGTCCACTCTCTTAATCATATTTCACCCTCTTCGTACTTCTCCTCATTCACGCTCTACCCTCCGCTTTTTCTTGTCACCACCCAAACCCGGCGGCCACTCACGTACCAACTTGTTGCCATGACTGCCCATGACCTTTTAAACAGCACCTAAACGTGGAGTGCTTATTTTGAAATAATGCTTCCTTCTTTTTACAAAACGCGGAGCGAAATTCCGAAATAATACCCCTTTTGTGCACCCCTCTATGCTCACGGTTCACCACTTCTGTATTCACCGTCGACCGAGTCTATAATCTCCGTTCACCCCGTCTGTACTCACCATTCATCTCTCTCTAGTCACCGTGCACTGCCTCTGTACTTACCCCCCCTTCCCCACCGTACTCACAATAAACTCGTCCGTATTCACCACACACCCTCCGTACTCACCATACACCCCTCCCTACTCAATATACACCCTCCGTACTCACCATAAACCCCATCCGTACTCACCATACACCCCCGTACTCACCATACACCCTCCGTACTCACCATACACCTCTCCGTACTCACCATACACCCCTCCGTACTCACCATACACCTCTCCGTACTCGCCATACACCCCTCCGTACTCACCATACACCCCTCCGCACTCACCATACACCCTGTGTATTCACCGTTCCTCACCTTTCACCTTCTACACTTATTGTTCACTTTTTCTTAAATTAATAAAAGGTGCCAAATCAATAACGTCAAATATTAAATATTAAACTGTATATGGAGAGTGTTTTAGAATGTCTTATACTTTGGCCGTAGATTACAATCAGATCAATTTTTACATGACGTTAGGCAGCCGGGGGTGATAAATAAAATTGTTTGCTTATTACAAAATCTTGATGAGGGTAACCCAAAAGTTTTTTTCTTTCGGAGTGAATCAACAACTTGGCTTAATTATTACGATCCACGCCAGTTGTTTGCACACCACAATCGAGTTATTTCAGCTGCGCGGATTTAGCAGATTCTTTGACGTAATCTTTTCCAAACACCAGTCACCGATTTTGTCACGTGACCTTTTAGTCTTTGCATGTGAAAAAAAGACACATCGAAAATCCGTCTTTTCATTGGGGTCTGGATCGACTCTGGATCAGCTGTGACCCCTTTAGATCCTTACGTTATAAATCCCGTCCCAGATTAATGTCTCCGAGGTTTTGTGATGAATGGTACACATGTGTTACTTATTTGCCAAAATATGAAGCCGAAATATTAACTGTGCAAATAATGTTTTAATCCCAACTTTTCAAAACGTACAAAAGAAGATATAAAAAATTTCATTGGTTATTCTATGATGACAATATTTACCACTGAAGAAGAGATAAAAGTAAGAACGATACATGAAATTAAACAAAGTTGAATTTAATGCCGAGTGTTGGCCATAGGAGGGCTCATGTGATTGTCCTTATCAAGACAGGATATCGGTTTAGTAGTATCATTCTTTTATGGATAAAATACAAGCATTTAGAGAGGAATTGAAAACAGTAAATAAATTGTTTTGATGGTAATCGACTTTGCTCTTCAGAACATGTGTTAATCTTCTGTCTGTAATCAATAAAAAAAAGAGCTGTTTTATCACTTGAAGAAGTGCCTCATTTTCGACATATGTGAGATCTGGGTGTCGCGGGGAGATAAAATCTGAAGGGGCGATAAAAGGGCATCAGTCAATGATGATGACAAGCAGACGACCATATGCCCGGGGAGCTCCTGAGAGTGAGAAATGAACGAACTAGCTAACAAATGACCATTGAAGAATGTCGGATGTGTTTTAAAAAAAGGGTTAAGATCACTTTTACTTGGTCCTGATATATTTAAAAAAATCGGTGTGATTGAAAGGCCGCGGAACCAATCAGCTGATCGAAGTCCTTTGATATTTACCCATACTATTTACACTGTGCAAGATTCTTATGATTTTATAGCTTAAATCTTATTTTAAAAAATGGAATCGAATATCTGAAGCCGCTACGGTGACGTCACTTCCTGTTGGATGACGTAAGCAACGATTTCGCAGAAGCGCAGAGTGAAAGCAAAAACAGGAGAGAAAAATTTGTCGCACCGTCGATGTTTGTGCTCAATCAAGGAGGAAAATAACCCGGATGATAAATAATGATGAGCAAATAAGAAGCAACCTTGGTACAAAGCGGAAAAAAAATATTATCATATCAATAAGTTGGTGAAGAAATCGAGACGTTTGCCTTAAACAAATGCTGTATGAAGCTCGGCCGTGAAATGGTTCAACAGTGAAGCGTGGAGATATCTATGGGATTTCTGTGGCTCTTTGTGTAAATCGTGGAAATAGAATGGCACTGAATGGATCGGCTCAATAAACACACAAATATAAAACACTTACTTGAAAGAATATCATAGGTAAATAAATAGTAATCTTTAGTAAATAGAAATCTCTGATCCAGTAGTATAAAAAGTGGGCAAAAACAGGCGCATTCAGGATGGAATCTTACCCACAGTCGGCTCATTCTGCGCTTGGATTTATCGAGTCGAGTGACACGAGTTTGGTGAGCTCTGCGAAAAGTTCGCGCTCAGTTATCGGAATCATGGCGACGGCATTGTCAGGTTCACGATCGGCCGCCAGGGCGCGTACTGGTGAAGTCTTCTTGACACGCTCACGCCTCGAGGAGAAGCCTCCCAACGAACAGTATGACTCGGATGAGGATAGGGTACCCTCCCCAGCCACCAGGGGGCATCGTGTAAGTAAGCCTTTACCTTGTATTATGGCTGCGGCTGGTTTGTATTAGTTTTTAATGTTTTATTTTTTAATAAGATGGCGAAGAGACGAGCTCAAGCGAGGACGAGAGTCAACAGAATACGCAGACGACGAAGGTGAATATTTATGTCCCCTGACCCCCGTCACACCCACCCATAACCCCCCCCACCCCCCCCCCCACCCTCGGCGCTACCGCTAACACAGCCACACTCAGAGAAGACAGAGGTGAATATCTCCGTCCCCTGACCCCCCTTCTACTCCCACCCATAACTCCCCCCCCCCCCACCGCGGAAAAAACCCTCACACACACAGACGACAAAGATGAAAATCTCCCTCCCCTGACCCCCTAACCCCGTATCCATACCCATTATTCCCGCCCCCTCTCCCAGCACAGACAGCCACAATTCACGACGACCCCGCAACAAACAAGAAGGTCCAGTGCGGAACTGACGCGCAAATGCCTGTTGTGGATTTGGAAGAGAGCGTATTATAGCGGATTATAAAGAGAGCGGATTACACCGGATTAGCGTATTCGACTCCACGTCCTGGTGGGATATTTATCTACTGTTATGTACATCAGTTTGAATTCATTGAGCTTGCTACTGATTACAAATTGTTAACTTTATTTCTTTAACATTTTACTATTAAAAGACTAAATTGGAGGTCGGTTGGTTACACGCGAATAATGTAGCGGCGCGTGAAAATGCGAGGTTACAGAAGCAGGCAGAATACACCTCCGGATGGCCCAAGGGCGTTGTGGGGGTGGGGGAGGTATTATGTAGGGTCACAGAGGCAGTCGACAGCTCCGGATGGCCCAAAGGACGGGGGCGGGGCGGTGTTATGTAGGGTTACAGAGGCAGGCAGTGCTTACTTTCGGATGGCCCAAATTTAATTTTCCGACGTCTATAAAACGTCGCTTTCCCGACACCTATACAACGTTGGGAGATAGACGTTGTATCAACTTCCCTTTGTAAACTTTACGCGACGTTGGTTAGACGTCTATCAAACGTCAAAAGAAAGACGGTTTTTCGCCGTCCAGCCAGAACCCGACGTTTATCTGACGTTGGGTGCGAAGTCTATCCAACGTTGATGCA
This sequence comes from Protula sp. h YS-2021, assembly GCA_949752745.1. Classification (NCBI taxonomy): domain Eukaryota; kingdom Metazoa; phylum Annelida; class Polychaeta; order Sabellida; family Serpulidae; genus Protula; species Protula sp. h YS-2021. Next base: position 102,488,742 of record OX457027.1, on the reverse strand, counting down.
GCTTGCAATATTTATTCGGGTGCGACGTCTATCCAACGTTGTTCTAATGTCGCAATTTTTACTTGGACGTTTAATTTCGCTCGCTCTGTTTAATAATTCCCAGAAAAAAACTAGTAACAAATAGCAAAAGCTATAACTGAACAAATAAAAAGTAACAACTTGATAAATCGAAACGACTGAATGTAAAGCCAGCCTCTGGATAGCATAGAAAGGCAAGTGATGATGTTTTTTTGTGTTTTTGTCCGGGGGGCAGACGAAAGGCCCGTCGGGAGGTCGCAAGGTGCTGAGCAAGTCTGAGCGGGAGGCGAGTGAGACACTGAAGCAGTGGTTGGAGGGCCCTCAGATCGATAGCGACGAGTTCGATACCGACCTAGAGGATGACTTCCCGCCCGAGCCCACGCCGCCGCTAGACAGCAGCGGGAAGTATGTATACGAGAAGCAGTGCCTTAAAGCAGGTATGTCAGCCCCACCCCCTGCCCCCCAGCCCTCCCCCCTCCCACCCCCTCACCTCCTCCACGAGCCCACACGGCCGCTAGACAGCGGCGGGAAGTATGTGTACGAGAAGCAGTGCCTTAAGGCAGGTATGCCTGCCCCATCCCCTGCCCAGCCCCACCCCTTCACCTGCCCCCACCCACCCTTCCCCCTGAAAGAATCCCACTAGAAACAGGGTTAATATTTCACAGAACACATGTGCAAGTTCGAACCTTGATAGAAGGTCCTTCATCTGGGTTTTCGCTTTCTAGTGTAAATAATTGTTTTGTCCCACAAGGCGGTGGCCTGAAACCTCGCTACAATTACTCAAATACTCTGACCTACACAGATATGAATTGTTCAAATCAAAAGCCTTCTCCACCGTGTCTATATTTTCTCTCCGTTTACACAGAAAACATTCCTCTTTTTGCTATTTACACGGGCATCGAATAAGTGGCATGTCTTGTTAACTTGTTAACTATATATTTTTTTTGGAATATTTCTACCTGGAGTATTTGCCATCCAATTTCCAAGCGAAATATAAGAGCCACTAATTAAAAGGCATTCCTTTATTAACATATCTCGGTTATATATATCTTAAAGAAGATTTGAATCTGGTTATTAGATATCGGTCATAGCACTGCCATTGTGCTTTTGTGTGACAAATCGTTCCTTGACTGTTTTCTCCGACGATCTTTTGATATTAAGTCCACTTTTTTCTCAATTTTTAAATCCATTACTTCAATTATTAGAGGGCGCACTCATACTGCTCGAGTTATAAGAAGCCCAGATCTTGTGTTTGTGGGAGGGTGGGGTTGAGCGTGGGAGAGGGATGGGGAACTGAAATGAATATGAATCATGAGTGAAAATATAAGCATTGCCACTCACTCGACTTGCAGGCAGCAGGTGATACCGATGCCAGGTGACGCAGTTCACATGCCCATGTTATTCTGTGCATGTTCATGCTGTGTTGCTCATGCCCCTGCTGTGTTGTATATGTTCATGCTGTGTTACTCATGCCCCTGCTGTGTTGTATATGTCCATGCTGTGTTGCACATGTCCATACTGTGGAACATGCCACCCTGCTGTGTTGCATTGTGTTACCTATGTCCATACTGTGCTGTGTTGTGTTGCTTCTGCAAAATGCTGTGTTGCCTACACTTACGCTGTTTTGCGCTGTGTTGCAGGGTTGGTACCTGTGTCGTACCTGATGCGTAACCTAGGAGAGAGCAACCTGAGGATGCGGCACCATTATCTGGGCGGTCCCGGCACCAAGCCCCTCGCGCACGCCTTGAAGGTGACCAACCTCCCCCCCCTCCCCCACCCCAACCCTCAATACATACAGTGCCTGACACAGTGTAACATGTACTTATTCTAACAGCCATGTACTTTTTAATGATCGTGTATTTATTTTCATGAATATTTATTTATTTTATGATCGGAATTTGTTTAAATGACCTTGTTTTTATTTTGATGGTCATGTATTTATGCAAAGACTATGTACTTATTTTAAGACCGTTAACACTCATGTCAAAGGTAATTCTATTCTAGATCCAGTTTAGGTCGACTGTAAAATTAGGGCGGGATTACGTGCCTTTTGTATTTTCTCTGTTCAAGTTACACTACATTGGTGTATTTTGATCTATTCTCATTCTAACACCTGTCCGTCTTGCTGTCTGCAGGAAAACACGGTGTGTGAGGAAATCGACTTGAGCGACAATTACATAGAGGGGGACGGAGCAAAAGCCCTGGCCACTGTACTCAAGGAAAACATGTTCATAGTCAATCTTGTAAGTACACGTCACGTGTTCATCTAGAGCCTTGTAAGTACACGTCACGTGTTCAGATCATGGAGAGTGCACCGTATTTATTGGCGCGTTCACGGACAGCCCGGAGAAAGGGGCATAATCTGAGGTCAGGCGTGGTCTGCGCGAACTGATAAAAGAGGGCGAGATTTCCATTCAGTACTCCGCGTTCCCCACAAAAAAAGGGGGGGGGCGAGTTATGTCAGAATTAGCACTCCGCGTTCAGGGGCCGTTTTCAAAAGTTGTGTACAGCGTGGTGGCCAGTTGGAACGTGAGTGCCCCCCCCACCCCTCATGTCATGATCCTTATAACATAATGTCTCCATGGTCATATGTGTCACCCAGGTGACCTGTCAGAGATTTATTTATAGTAACTTATACTGGTTTTGATGTTCACTGTTTTCAAATAAGTTGAGCCACAGGAAATGAAAACTTTCGAATAGTGTTAGCTTAATTAGAAATTTCTAAATTCCAATAAGAAAAAAAAAATCAAGTGGATGATGAGGTCTATGGGAAGACAACGAGATTCACCATGGAATATGAAATATGAAATATGGAATATGAAATATGGAATATGAAATATGGAATATGAAAGACAACCTTTATCTTTGTGCTTAAGACTGAACATTTTGTCGCAATTCTGTTTAAAAAGACACACATTTCTCTTTTGAAATTAGTCAACTGGATAGCATTTATCAAATAAATCGATTGATTATTTAATTGATGGATTGATTAAATTGATTGCATATAATTAAAAACCATTATTCATGCACGCTTCTAATCTAAAGGAAAATTGCATGTAGCAGTTGAAAGCATGTATTTTTTGCTGCAAATTAACCTGGATTTATTCTAATTTTTTCTTTGCAGAATATATCCAATAATTTCATCAAGGCGGGTTCGGACGCCCTGTGTGATATGCTCGAGTCCAACACAACGCTGAAAACGCTCTCCCTACAAGGTGGGTCTACCCGGCACCCCTCCCTTCCCGCGCGGGGATGGGGCTGGGGGTTGGGAGTGGGGGGGAGGCTGTTGCAAAGGCAGGCAGCACGCCCTCCCTCTTTCCGCCCTGCAACAATTCGCATAAAAATAACATGTTGAAAATCAATAGTGTGGTGTTGTTACGAGCGATGGTGTTGCAAGATTCAAAAGTGTTGTGAAGTTTTATGTTCTTTTTTTTAATGAATTTTAGACGGTCGTAATGAGAACTATTTTGAAAACGTTCCACTTTTGAAAAATACTGTGCGCGTATGGCTGGCTGACTGGTGGTTTTGTGGTTGTTTGGTTGCTGGATCAATAGACTGATTGAGGAACTGGTTGAAGGGTTTCTGGTGGAGTCATTTAAGCTGTGCATGTAGATGTTTGGTTGAAATAATGCGTATGTTTCATGATTATTCGATTGATTGATTGATTGATTAATTGATTGTCGAAAAATATCGCTGAGGAGGACTTGTAATTGATTGACTGATTAATTGATCGATACTTGTGATTAACTTGCGGATTAATCAGTTATTAATTGTTTAGGAATCTGATTGTTTATCGATTTATCGGTTCATAGGTTTGTATTATTGACGGTTTCAGGCTGTGTGTACATTCATGGCTAGTTTATTGATTAACTGATTGATATTTTGTGATTGATTGACAGGTAATCAATTAGCAGACAAAGACTCGCAGAAGATCTCAGAAGCATTACGCAACAACCAATCCCTCGTGGCCCTCGATCTCAGTTATAATCACTTCGGGGAGGAGGGCGGTATCCAGATTGCCCAGGGGCTGGTGAGTGAACACAGCAGGAGGGCGCTGAGTTATAATTACTAGGGGGGAGGGCGGTATCCAGATTGCCCAGGGGCTGGTGAGTGAACACCGCAGGAGGCGCTCAGTTATAATCACTTCGGGGAGGAGGGCGGTATCCAGATTGCCCAGGGGCTGGTGAGTGAACACAGCAGGGGTGCTCAGTTATAATCACTTCGGGGAGGAGGGCGGTATCCAGATTGCCCAGCGGCTGGTGAGTGAACACAGCATGAGGGCGCTCAGTTATAATTACTAGGGGAGGAGGGCGGTATCCAGATTGCCCAGGTCCCGGTGAGTGAACACAGCAGGAGGCGCCCAGTTATAATCACTTTGGGGGAGGAGGGCGGTATCCAGATTGCCCAGGGGCTGATGAGCGAACAAAGCAGGAGGATCTCTGTTATGATCACTTCGGGGAGGAGGGCGGTATCCATATTGCCCAGGGGCTGGTGTGTGAACACCGCAGGAGGCGCTCAGTTATAATCACTTTGGGGGAGGAGGGCGGTATCCATATTGCCCAGGGGCTGATGAGTGAACACAGCAGGAGGCTCTCTGTTATGATCACTTCGGGGAGGAGGGCGGTATCCAGATTGCCCATGGGCTGGTGAGTGAACACCGCAGGAGGCGCTCAGTTATAATCACTTTGGGGGAGGAGGGCGGTATCCAGATTGCCCAGGGGCTGGTGAGTGAACACTGCAGGAGGCGCTCAGTTATAATCACTTCGGGGAGGAGGGCGGTATCCATATTGCCCAGGGGCTGATGAGTGAACACAGCAGGAGGCTCTCTGTTATGATCACTTCGGGAAGGAGGGCGGTATCCAGATTGCCCAGAGGCTGGTGAGTGAACACAGCAGGAGGCGCTCAGTTATAATCACTTCGGGGAGGAGGGCGGTATCCAGGTTGCCCAGGGGCTGGTGAGTGGACACAGCATGGGACGTTCTTGGTCATGCATGGAGTTTCATACCGCAGTAAACATCTGTTATCCAACAAGCATAATGTTACTATCAAAGAGCTTTCACCTGTTTGAAGATCTTCCCATTTATAAATATCAGTTGTTGAGAAATATGCAAAGATAACGAAGTATACATTGTGTAAAAGCCACATAACTAAACTGTCTTCAAACGCTTTCTCTATTTTTTCTTTTTAAGTAAGTATGCATTAAGTAATATTGACGTTTTCTTTTCCATTCTTTTTGCAGGCCTTAAACATAGCACTGGCAGATTTAGATTTGAGTTGGAATTGCATCACGAGGAAGGGAGGCGTGCAATTAGCCAAGGCCTTGTCTGTGAGTCACTTCCGCTCTCCTCTGTCACCGTGACGTCACGTGTTTGTAGCTGAGCGCAGATTTGACCCCCCCCCCCCCCGAAAAAGAAAAATAATAGTAAATAATTTAAAAAATAAATAAATAAATAATAATAATAATAATAATAATAATAACAATAATAAATAAATAAATACAAATAAATAAATAAATAAGTGCCTCAATGTATAACTTTTCAAAAGTGACATATTACCCTTGGATTCGAATTAAATGGCCCAGTAGGAAGTCCATAGCTAAAACCTCGCCGAGCCAAAGCAAAATATTCGATGAATCGAATATTCGAGTTTTGGAATAATCTAAAAAATGAAAAATATTAAATCACGCAGATATTATTCAAGTTGTAGCAAACTTACTAATGACCGAAATTCGATTTCTTGAATATCAATGTATCTGTATAATATTGGTTGGGCTGTAAAAACTTGAGGCCTTTTTTTTTGGAGATTTTTGACGAAATTCAGAGCGTCCAGAGTAATCTTTTTAAAAAATGACTTGGATAAATGCTGTGATCGGATTGGTCGATTCCCAAGTCAATAATGTTCTATTGTTGACCAGAATGCAAAAGTACATATGTATTGCTTTTTTTCTAGTCAATACATCACTTAATCATGTAACAAGCAAAGGTCAACATTTTCTTGATGGTCAATAATTCTGCATGTTTGACTCGAAATAAGTCAATAACTGTTAATTATTACTTTGCAGAAGAACCAGTCTTTAGAAATTCTGGACTTGTCATGGAATGGAATCTCCAACACGGGGGCCGCAGCCCTGGGAGTGGCCCTCCGAGTCAACAAAACCCTCAAAGTGCTTGATATCAGGTACGTGATTGGCCAATTCCCGTCACTGATCAACCAGTCAGGAAGCAGACCTTAATTACTTCCAGTTTATGGCGGAAGTAAGCCAAAGACCATGAATGACGTTCAATGAAAAACAGATTTTTTTCGCAGGAACAGTTTATAACCCAAAGGCTTTAAATTGCAATTGAAAAGAGAGAAAAAAACGGTGAATTTAAGTGCAGCTGTGCGTCACTCCAGATTGCGTACGGGCAAAAAGATCAAATATAATATGGCGACGTGTTGAAGTGTGAAAGAAATCCCAGTGTGTGTGTGGGGGGGGGGGGGGTGGCGGGTCGGGGTGGGGGTGCTGGGGTTGGGAGAGAGAGAAGAGGGACTTAGGATGGGGGTGGGGAGGGGTGCTGAGTATAGGGGGAAGGTTGGGGGAGGGGTGCTGAGGGTGGGGTGTGATGGAGAAATAGAGACTTGTGGAATTAGAAAATAATTATGAGAAAAACTATTTTCAGTAATAGGAAGGGGTGGGGGAGGGAAAGAATTAGAGGACTTGAATGTTGAAGTTGATCTGGTTTATGGAATAAGAAAATAAGAATGTGAAAAATATGTATATTTCTAGTAATAACCGCATAGGGGAAGACGGTGCTAAGAAATTCGGCCCCTGCCTTGCCAAGAACCAAAGCCTGGAGACACTGCTGGTAAGTTACAAAGTGTGAGTATGTGTGTGTATGCGGGGGTGGTGTAGCATTGAAACACCCCAGCATTGAAACACCACATCACTGTATGGACCCATCCAATGGCTGGGCTAAATCAATACAGAGGCTGTTGAAACAGCACATACAGTTTCTCCCCATTACCACTGGTGGTACTGAGGTCCCGAGCAGACGGTGACCCCGCCTCAAATATTAAATACAATTCTGCCGGCCTTGCATGTGCTGTTTCCGCGGATGGGGTATTCCTATGCATCTGTCTGTAGATTTCCGCATACTGATTCTATATGTGCTATTTCTGTGGCTTACAGCTAGAGGATGGGCCCATTCTACACCCATCAACCATTAAAACACCGATCTTGTTCACAACACAGGGCAGTTTGTTCCCATTTTTAAGGGGAGAAGAAACTATGTGCTATTCCTATAGCCAACTGTGGGCTGAAACTATAGAAGCGCGAAACAACGAAGATGGAGTAAATCAATACCTCGCTGTTATTGGATGGGATGGGCTGTTTCAATACAACACGTGGGTGTGTGAGAGATAGAGGGTGCGTGTGTTCGTGTATGTGAGGGTGTACGTGTTTGTGTGTGTGAGAGAGAGAGTGCGTGTGTGTGTGTGTGTGTGTCTTTTTTGGAATTAAAATTTCAATGACTGTAATTTTTAAGCACAAAAATAAATCAATATTTAATTGTGGAAGCTCAAAGAAGAATGAGAAGAAGAAGACGAAGAAGAAAAAAAAAAGAAAGAAAGAAAGAAGAAAGAAAGGAAGGAAGGAAGGAAGGAAGGAAGGAAGGAAGGAAGGAAGAAGAAAGAAAGAAACTGAAAAGAAAGAAAGAAAGAAATAAATAAAGAAAGAAAGAAAGAAAGAAAGAAAGCAGAAAGAAAGAAAGAAAGAAAGAAAGAAAGAAAGAAAGAAAGAAAGAAAGAAAGAAAGAAAGAAAGCAGAAAGAAAGAAAGTAAGAAAGAAAGAAAGAAAGCTGCATGAGTTGGCGTGCTGTACGTTGATTTTGTCTTTCTGTTTTTCTCAGCTTGGGATGAACCCTATCGGGGACGAGGGGGTCAAGTCAGTCCTCAAGGGAGTCACGGTGAACCGGACCCTCAAGCTAGTCGGACTAGAGGTGAGACTACCTGACTTGAAATTGTTATTAGTAAAATATATTCAGAATTAAAGAATCTTTCGCAGAGGGCAGACAAAGGAAGCAATGCGAATCCCAAGCTGCCTCAGACCTCCTGGGTGTTGGTTGTGAAATGATTTGATCCCAATTTCTGTGGTGGTTAATTGTTTTGTTAATTTTATTATTGTTGTTTTATTATTTTCTTTTGCCTTTTTGCCTTCTTAAAATCCACACAAAGGTCTGTTTGCACTTTGATTGACAGGACATTTCCATGTCGTCGGCATGCCATGACAGGATCAAAGAAATTGTCGAGAACCGGGACATCCTAATTATGTACTCCACGGGTGCCCCGCAGTCAACTAGGGTATGTACTCATGTACTCCACGGGTGTCCCGCAGTCAACTACGGTATGTACTCATGTACTCCACGAGTGCCCCGCAGTCAAATAGGGTATGTACTCATGTACTCCAAGGGTGCCCCGCAGTCAAATAGGGTATGTACTCATGTACCCCACGGGTGCCCCGCAGTCAACTAGGGTATGTACTCATGTACTTCACGAGTGCCCCGCAGTCAAATAGGGTATGTACTCATGTACTCCACGGGTGTCCCGCAGTCAAATAGGGTATGTACTCATGTACTCTACGGGTGCCCCGCAGTCAAATCAGGTATGTACTCATGTACTCCACGGGTGCCTCGCAGTCAAATAGGTTATGTACTCATGTACTCCACGGGTGTTCCGCAGTCAAATAGGGTATGTACTCATGTATTCCACGGGTGCAACGCAGTCAAATAGGGTATGTACTCATGTACTCCAGGGGTGTCCCCCAGTCAAATAGGGTATGTACTCATGTACTCCACGAGTGCCCCGCAGTCAAATAGGTATGTACGCATGTATTCCACGGGTGCAACGCAGTCAAATAGGGTATGTACTCATGTACTCCACGGGTGTCCCGCAGTCAAATAGGGTATGTACTCATGTATTCCACGGGTGCAACGCAGTCAAATAGGGTATGTACTCATGCACTCCACGAGTGCCCCGGAGTCAAATAGGGTATGTACTCATGTACTCCACGGGTGCCCCGCAGTCAAATAGGGTATGTACTCATGTACTCTACACGTGCCCCGCAGTCAAATCAGGTATGTACTCATGTACTCCACGGGTGCCTCGCAGTCAAATAGGTTATGTACTCATGTACTCCACGAGTACCCCACAGTCAAATAGGGTATGTACTCATGCACTCCACGGGTGTTCCGCAGTCAAATAGGGTATGTACTCATGTACTCCACGAGTGCCCCGGAGTCAAATAGGGTATGTACTCATGTACTCTACACGTGCCCCGCAGTCAAATCAGGTATGTACTCATGTACTCCACGGGTGCCTCGCAGTCAAATAGGTTATGTACTCATGTACTCCACGAGTACCCCACAGTCAAATAGGGTATGTACTCATGCACTCCACGAGTACCCCACAGTCAAATAGGGTATGTACCCATGTACTCCACGGGTGCCCCGCAGTCAAATAGTGTATGTACTCTTGTACTTCACGGCTACCCGCAATCAAATAGGGTATGTACTCATGTACTCCACGGGTGCTCCGCCTTCAAATAGGCTATGTACTCATGTACTCCAAGGGTGCCTCGCAGTCAAATAGGTTATGTACTCATGTACTCCACGGGTGTTCCGCAGTCAAATAGGGTATGTACTCATGTACTCCACGGGTGTCCCGCAGTCAAATAGGGTATATACTCATGTACTCCACGGGTGCCCCGCAGTCAAATAGGTTATGTACTCATGTACTCTACGGGTGCCCCGCAGTCAAATCAGGTATGTACTCATGTACTCCACGGGTGTTCCGCAGTCAAATAGGGTATGAACTCCAGTACTCCACAGGTGCCCCGCGGTCAAATAGGGTATGTACTCCTGTACTCCACAGGTGCCCCGCAGTCAAATTGGGTATGTACTCATGTACTCCACGGGTGTCCTGCAGTCAAATAGGTTATGTACTCATGTACTCCACGGGTGCCCCGCAGTCAAATAGGGTATGTACTCATGTACTCCACGGGTGCCCCGCAGTCAAATAGGGTATGTACTCATGTACTCCTCATGTGCCCCGCAGTCAAATAGGGTATGTACTCATGTATTCTACGGGTGCTCCGCAGTGAAATCAGGTATGTACTCATGTACTCCACGGGTGCCCCGCAGTCAAATAGGGTATGTACTCATGTACTCCAAGGTTGCCCCGCAGTCATATAGGGTATGTACTCATGTACTCCACGGGTGCCCCGCAGTCAAATAGGGTATGTACTCATGTACTCCACGGGTGCCCCGCAGTCAAATAAGGTATGTACTCATGTACTCCAAGGGTGCCCCGCAGTCAAATAGGGTATGTACTCATGTACTCCACGGGTGCCCCGCAGTCAAATAGGGTATATACTCATGTATTCCACGGGTGCAACGCAGTCAAATAAGGTATGTACTCATGTACTCCAAGGGTGCTCCGCAGTCAAATAGGGTATGTACTCATGTACTCCACGGGTGCCCCGCAGTCAAATAGGGTATGTACTCATGTACTCCACGGGTGCCCCGCAGTCAAATAAGGTATGTACTCATGTACTCCAAGGGTGCCCCGCAGTCAAATAGGGTATGTACTCATGTACTCCACGGGTGCCCCGCAGTCAAATAGGGTATGTACTCATGTACTCCACATGTGCCTCGCAGTCAAATAGGGCATGTACTCATGTACTCCACGGGTGCTCCGCAGTCAAATAGGGTATGTACTCATGCACTCCAAGGGTGCCCGGCAGTCAAATAGGGTATGTACTCATGTACTCCAAGGGTGCCCCGCGGTCAAATAGGGTATGTACTCATGTACTCCACGGGTGCCCCGCAGTCAAATAGGGTATGTACTCATGTGCTCTACGTTTGCCCTGCAGGCATATAGGGTATGTATTCATGCACTCTGTCGGTCTGTCTCTCGGTCATCTAGAATATTCCTTTCTTCCAGCCAGGGTGACTTACTATGAATTCCACGTGTGCTCCTCCCGTTCTGTCGGACGTAGTTATCACCCGGGATTTGAAGGGTTGGGGGGGGGGGGGGCTGTGGTCACTTGGTATTAGTGATGTGACGGTTTACCGTTTGGGACGGTCAACCGTGAAGGTGGCGGTTCGGATAAACCAAAACGTGCTTTGTGGAAAACCGCGGTTCATTTTCGGTTTTTAATTAACATTATTTTTGTTTTTCTCAGGACCATTTTTAACTGCTATGAATTTTTCAGCTCACTATTTTAGCGCAGCATTATTTTACACTCCCTGTTCAGTTCCATTTTAATTAAGCAATGTGTTTACTTATCACATTTTAGAATAACAACAGAAAATTAATTGGGATATCTTTAATTTATACATATTTGCATAGTCTGAAAAAAACCGAAACCGAACCGAAAAAACCGCGGATTTTTCTTTAAAAACCGAAACCGAACCGAACCGGACCCATCAGTGATGGATCACATCACTACTTGGTATCATATGTGGGACTATGGGTGTTCAAAAAAGCAAACAGGAGGAGGTAACTTTGAGGCAAACGCACCTGAGACGGGGTGGTGGAATTTTTATCCAGTTCTCCGCGTTTCTCACAATAAGTGATGTTCCATCGAAACTGCACCCCTAGTTTGAAGTGTTTAAAATAGGGGGAGGGTGGTATTTTTTCCAACTTAGCACTCTGCGTTCATGGAAACAAGTCATTAAGCTGTTACAGTTTGCTTGGCTGCTCACTCAAACTGAAGCCTGTGGCCGTATTCACGAACATCTAAGTTTATTTACTTAGATATTAAACTTAGATCTCAAGATTAAACTCACGTAAGTTTACTTCTTACATCATATTCACAGAAGTAAACTTACGTAAGTTTAGTAACTTACATTCTAAGTTCAATATTGCAAAATTTTTATAAATATAGTACGACTAACCGCTATTGTATAAATGGGTTGTCAAATGTAAATATCGAAGGCCGATGAAAATTTTTAGATATTTCGAGACGGAAAAGCTTCTTTTTGTTTCCGACTCCAAATTTTCGAGATTTTCTACCAAAAAATGAATACTATCTCTGGAAAATCTATATCGAGTTAAGAGTTCATCGTCATTGTAAACCCCTAACGGATTACTCCTATCTCGAAACACTCTTTCCCTCCTAAAAAACCTTTCATAATCTCCTTTTAATCTCAATAAATTCATTGTTGCCAAGTAAACCAAACACTCCGGCTATTGATGTGTTGGACTGATTGAACTTAGAAATCTAAGTGTAGTCCGAAGTAAACTTAGAATTTTGAACTTACACTTGAGTGTAAGTTTAAACTTACATTTTGTGAATACCGCTAAGCTTAACCAACGGGAATCTAAGTTTACTCTTACATTTTTGCACTCAGATTGTCTCTAAGTTTAAACTTACACTTTCGTGAATACGGCCACAGGTTGCAGAGTAAGTAAATTTGTACACTGGGCATTTTTAAGGTTTAATATATTATGATTCAAATTAATATATCCAGTGAGGTATAGTGGTTGTAATTTTGATGAAACACTTGTGAAAGATTAATAAATCTCTCTGATGTTTTAACGGCTTACAAACTCTTCACATTAGACAGTTTGCGTAGAAAATTTACTTTTGAGTATCCAAGTATTGCACAGAAGTGAGAGAAGTGTACGTTCCGTGGTCTGTACCCTTCGCAATCGATGTAATATAAATACCGATAGTGATAGTGATAATGATAGTGATAGTAAAGGGGGAAAGTAAACTTTCAACGCGCAAGGTTTAAGACGTAGGAAAAGTTTTTCCATATATTCATAGCCGTGTGTATATTTAGTTGAATTTCATGAGTATTTCAATTTTACTGAGTATTTAGAAGTATCAGTAGTGTACATAATTTTATTACAACCCAAATGTACATAATACTAATTATATATGAAATTAGGTCGCGTACTGATACATGATTTCCATTGGACCTTTTGTTCATCGTTTTCATTGGTACAGCAGAAGTAGGGCCGCATTATATTTATTATTATTATTATTATTATTATTATTATTATTATTATTATTATTATTATTATTATTATTATTATTACTATGAGCCAGTACTTGATAAAAAGTTTGGCTGTTATATATTTTACCCACGGCGTTATAGCCAGGGTGGTGCCCCTGCCCCATATACCCCCCGCCCCGCAAGTATTGATTTTTATAACTTTCTTATGACTTACCCATGAATGCGGCCCTTAAATGTTCATACACAACTATGTATAAAAGTGTAAATAATATTTTGATCTTGCAGTTTAAAAAGGGGAGAGAAGTGTAATTTTAATTTTTCTCTCTTATTTTCAAAACCTTAACTTGTAGAAAGAGGTAAGAGGATTATTTCAGAAGGTTCAAGCTGGACGATTTAAAAAAATCTGAGTGCGAAACAGCGTTTGTCGCTGAACAAACAAACAAACGAACGATCGAATGAGTTGACACAGAGGAACGATTTGTGACGTGTATGACGTGTATGACGTATGACGCACGCAGATTTTTGTAAATACGTGTCTTGGCGTCGATGTTAGAGGCTGCACTATATATGTGACACTTTCAGTTTCACTTTTGCTATTGCCGAAAATTGCCGAACGGTATACCATGCTTTAATATAACTGAAAATACGATTGTGTCTACATGCCTTTTGAATACTTCGGCAATTTTTAGCAATCACGTGATTTCATTGAAACCAGTACATTGCTGTTTGAAGCACACAATAATTATTATTTCAACAAAAAATTTTTCCATAGCTATATAACGTAAAGAAGCTTTCCGTAGGATGTAATGCATTCCATGTGACTTTTTATCACTGTGTGAATTTCACGAAATCACTTCATTCTTTTGCATATGCTTAGATGTTTGGAGTTACCTTTTTTATGCCTACTAAAAGGATATTCGTGGATTGCTCAAATATAATTTCGAGCAGTTTCAACATGTGCAGAAACTGTCACTTTTATTTCATAACAATATTTATTCAATTTGTACAAAGAATTCTTTTCTTTATGTGCAAACAATTTATGTCTAACAACGTTTAATTTACTTTCAACAATTCTTGCATTTAAATACCACGAAAAGAATGCCCATGAGCTTGAATATGGAGCGCCAAAATAACACTTTGCCAAATATATATGGAGTACAGTAGTGCCTCACATCGCCCTGTGAATAGGCAGTATAGTATAAACAATCGGGATCTGGTTGTATCCAGGTGAATCTTCCTGCTACGGGAATGTCCGTAAAATCACTTTTGCTGGAACTCCAGCTGTATCCTGTTGGATCCAAACCACGATCCCGATTGTTTGTTTTGTTTCTGTTTTTTTTTATTTAAATGAATTTGTAAAAGAGATAAACCATCATTGCATTGTCTGGTGGTCATACGCTGTGTTGCAATTAAAAAGACAAATCGAAAATAAAAAAAAAAATTTGCTAAAAGGTTTTCCTTTTTGCGAAGTTGCATATTTTACATTAGCAAAAAAATGAAGGGGGCGAGGGGGGAGGGTTGACTGAAATGGAAATCACAAAATAAGCAAAGTAATTTCTGCCGAAAAGCTGATAGACAGAAGGAAATTCGCGTGTAAATATTATTCGAATGTTCCTGTCTTTCTGTACACCGGAAATGCACTTGTACGAGCCGCGGGACTTCGCGGTTCACTCGTTATCTCATGATTAGTCTAAGTAAAAAATCCAGTCTTCATGAACGCGTTGCGATAGCTCGGACCTGCCCGAGTGCGTCACTGATGCGAACCTCGCCTTCCCGCATGGTACGAGCGAATTGTGATAGCTCAAAGGCGTCTGCTGGCGAATCAAAACGTCTGAGCATGTGTTGGCGTGAACCCGCGCCTTCACGGATTGTTCCAATGGCTACGCACCTGAACAACGGATCCGAATTGCCCGAAAAATAGAATCAACATTTGCAACACAAATGTACATATTTTAACTTCAAATGGTTTGGTTCGTTACGTTTGGAGTCAAACTCTTCACAATATTACGTGTCATGATTTTGTTTTGACATGTGTCGTGACTCGAGCCGTGGCATGTGTCGTGACTCGGACCGTAGCACGTGTTATGACGCGGACCGTAGTATGTGTCGTGACTCGGGTCGTAGCATGTGTCGTGTCTCGGACCGTAGAACGTGTCGTGACTTGGACCGCAGCACGTGTCATGACGCGGACCGTAGCATGTGTCGTGACTCGGACCGTAACATGTGTCATGATTCGAGCCGTGGCATGTGTCGTGACTCGAGCCGTAGCACGTGTCGTGACTCGGACCGTAGCATGTGTCGTGACTCGGGCAGTAGCATGTGTCATGACTCGGGCCGTAGCATGTCTCATGACCTCCGCATCGCATGTGTGATGACCCTAGCAGTAGCATGTATCATGGCGTGTGTGACACACGTGGCGCCCTCTGTTAACAGATCAACGAGACAATCCTGACGGTCTTCGAGCGCTTCGTGACGGAGAACGCCGACCGCATGGAGGACCTCTTCCTGCAGATGGACAAGGACAAGTCCGGTGACATCACGCTGGAGGAGTTCAAGTACGGCCTCAAGGACTTCGGTCTGCGGCTCACGAGTGTGAGTATGATATCGGGGTGGGGGGGGGGGTGGAGGGAGGGGGTGAGGGGGGGCGGAGCAGGGGAGACGGAGGCGGGGTGAGGGAGGGCAGGGTGGAATTTCTTCCACGACTGAAGAGTGTAATTACACGTCTGTTATGGTGTGGAAGGGGTGGGGCGTTACGGGGGGGGGGCGACTGAAATCAGCGAGACTGGAGGACAGTCACGAGGGGGGGGGGGGCGCGTCTTGCTGAGAGGGTAATAATATATAAACCACCATCTATTGTTTCCCCGACTTTTCTGCCACTTCTTATTTAATCTAAAAAGCTCATTTCACAGATGCACTATACGATCATAGAGTTCATAGGGTTTCGTTTCGTATAACCCCTCCCCCTATACCCTTCAGTGTTCCTTCAGCCAGTCCGGACATACACCCGGTTTTGTATCCTGAGACAGATCCATTGTATAGTCTCTCACCCTCTTCCCCCATCCCGTCCCGCCTTCCGCCACCTTCCAGTGATATTTTATATGCGAGTTTGTCACTTTTGATCTTTTCAGAAACAATTAGACGCGCTGTTAGAAGAGCTTGACGCGGATAAGAGCGGTACGATTGAGCTACAGTAAGTCACTCACTTGTTTACACAGTCACTCACTCACTCACTCACTCACTCGCTGGTCGCGGAATGGTTCAAACGCTTGGTCTGTATGCTCATTTAGCTAAAACACGGTCTGATGTGTGATGCTGTGTATTGTATATATCGAATAATAATTAGTTGTAAAGATCGGGCTCACTGGGTGCTTACTACGAATTGATACAATAATAATTAGTTGTAAATATCGGGTTCGGTGTGTGCTTACACGAATTGATACATCAATAATTGGTTGTAAATATCAGAGTCACTGCGTGCTTACACGAATTAACACTATATGAATACAAGACTGGGCTCACTCTGTTCTTACACGGATTGATACTATTTATAGCGTTGAGATACAAACGAGTGTTTTAACTTTGCAGAAGATATAAGTTTATTGCATGGCCAATTTTCAAACGAATAATCATTCATTTCTTTAAGCGGTTTGGGGATGAACCGGGAATTTTTATAAATGAAAAGAGAATTATTGATGTTGAATGTAGTTTTTTATATAAATTTATGCGTTTCCTGGCTGTGTACTTAACGATTTTGCCTGCATCGTGAAATCACAATCGCGTTTGATCTTCAACAATACTCTTTCTTGCGCAGTTTCTTACGCAACTCATAACTACGCAATTTTCTCTTTTACATTGCGTCCCACCAAAGGGTATGTATGACCTTCATATCTCTAGAAATGTCATATTTTCTATAGAAGCGGTAAAGAAGCCGATAAGTCTATGTGTCTACCACACAGCGGTTGTTTCTTTATCTCCCTCGATCGAGGCAAATTTCTGTTTCTCTTTCCTTTACGCTTGAAGACTAGAAATTCATCAGATGTTTTAATGCTGATATTTTCATTGTTTATTTTTCTTCAAGGTGACTGCTGCACCTAAAAAAACATGGACTATGGAGTCCCCATTCATTCATTATTTTTCTTGGGTTTTTGCTAATACATCTTGGTTAGTGATCCTCCGCTATGTACTAGCTAAAATTACACAACTGTGAAACTATAATGGCTAAGTGCTCTAAAGTTAGTTATTTCATATTTTGTAACACCAGACTCTAAGCTTTTGAGTATTACTGTATTAAGCAATTTTGGCCATTACAAATTTTAGCGTTACGTCTTGTTGCGATTTTGGCGAAATTAAATATGTTATCTAAGTTTAAATCGAAAGCATCTTGTCCACATTCAAATTTAGTGTGTCACATGGCTACCCAAACAGATCCCTTTTGGGTCTGCCTCCTCTCTACTCCTAAAAAAAATTGAAAATTGATTGAAAATTTTTGTATGATAAGGATATCGTACCAGGCTGAGACCTCATCTCTTGTACATTTGAAAGAAATCACTTCCCCCACACCCATTAACATAGAACTCCCCCCCCCCCCCCCCACACACACAGACGCACACCCGCCCACGGCTTTACACAGGCTTGTGCCGACATTCCCGTTCCCCCTAGCGCTTTTCTCCTCTGCAGGCTAGGCACACTCTTCTTAAATTTCTTAAAATTGTTGTTACACTTAATTATTGTATTCTCATACAGTTTATGTATGGTTGTTTTCGTCAACTTTCTTTATTTGTTTGCAAAAACATTGAAACACCGTGCAGATCTATCTAAATCTTTCACTTACAGCTGAATCAGTCACAAGCGCTCTTCTGTTTATTACGTTTCTACAACATTTCCTGAATACGCGATTGGTGTTGTTATAAAACAGCCAGCCTCTGCAGGGCTCTATCTGTTATGTATAAACAGAAAGTAGATGTAGTTTTGTTCGTTTTTCGCGGAATACCCAGTTCTGCTTTGTTTTTTCGGAATTCCCAGAAGCTCGACGAAAAAACGGCCTTATTACACAACAGACTGAACCGCCGCAGAGGTTGGCTGTTGGACAACAACGTTTAAGGCTGTTGTATCCTAGCCATTTCTTCGTATTGCATTTTGTTATGACGCCACAGCTACGTCAGTAGCCTCGTCATTACTTCGCACGACGTAGGGTAATAATCATTAAGACAATCACTCTTTTTCCATTCGAAATTACTTGGAAATGCATCGCAATTTTTTCAGTCAAAAAGTCCACCCCACCCCCACCCCGAGAAAACCCGTAATAAATCAGGAAGCCGAGCAGTGAAACACTTAATATTCTGTTGTTTTTTTCAGCTACGTTAGTTTTATTGTTTTTAAATTGTGGTGTAAATAAATCAGTTTTAAACCAAATTTCTTGGAAATTTTATTTTTAAAAATAAATCAATAAGTAGGTGTAGGAAACCGAAGAATTTGAAAACCACTTGCTACGTCATAGTGACGCACGTAGTATTATCCAAAAAGAGGTTTCGTACGATAAAGTTCAAGCTAAAATGTTAAGTTGAAAATTGTGAAAAGCGCTGTTGAAAACAATTCTCAGGGAGTGTTTGGGCCTCTGCGGCCCCCTTCCTCGCAATGCCCTTCAGTTCACCCTGTGTCTTTCATCTACCCGTGTCTGTTACAGAGAGTTACTGGATGGCACAGTCATGGTGCAGCAGGAAAGAATGAAACAAGCGGCGCGAACCAAGGAGGAAAAGATCTTACAGGAGAGCTTCGTCGTGAACAGTAACCGCGAGGAGCAGCCCGTCGAGTGAGGTCACGTGACCGCCACGTGATGCATTACTGGGCCACGTGATGTGTTCCCAGGTCATGTGGACCAGCGTCAAATCATGCATGCGACCCGCCCATTTCACGCGATTTTCCCCCACAGATCACGTGATCTGGTGCTACACGTCACGCGATGCACTCCTAGAAGTCACATGTTCGAAGCCACAGTCATGTGATCAAAGAATTCCAGAGTCACGTGATCAAAAAGTCAGCCATTACTCCGTCATGTTTGATTCGTCTTTCTTATGCTGCAGCTATTTATACATCACCGTATCATCTGAGCATCGTGCTATGTTCCATCGTTACGTCATCATTACGTCATTTCAGTCGTCAAAACCATCGCTGTTGTTCTAAGAAACGCTGTATATGTGTGAATCTGTGTATGTGTAATATCAGAACTATTTAGCGGAATTAATCTCAATATATTCTTTCAGTACTAGCGAAAGGGCTCCTATTCCATAATGATGGAATGTCCTCCCCCCACTCCCTCCCCCCCCCCCCCCCTCGCCACAACCCGACTGAGAAATTATTGAAAGAGGGATGCAGATCAGTATATCCATGAGGCCTGGATAATTACTGCAAAATTCACGAGTGTGTCCAACACTATTATAGCAGAACATTCCAGATTTGTCGTCCACATTTCGCTGATCCGGGCGATGTCATTTGAACGAAGATTCACGATACTTTGTGTCTGGACAATTCTCATAACAGGGCTATTTGGCTGCTGTACTGATTGTTATTGCAAGTCAAAATGGCCGCCAAGGGGTTATGACAATAGTCAAAATGGCCGCCCTCTTCTGTGATAAACATTTGTCTTTATGTTATCAATCTATTTAATATATCCTGTGATGATTGGTGTTAGTTTTAAGACCATTCTTTTGTTCATATCAGTATTAGATTTGTTTATTTATGTAAAAATAAAACATGTCAAATAACTATTGTTGTTGTGTTTATTTATTTTTTTTATTGTTTCTTTAATGAGCTGGCACTAAATGTTTTTTTTTCTCCGCAAAATTAAAACCACTTTAAAACTGGTACGAGTTGACACAGACATAAGTCTGGCTCAGCGAAGCACAAAAAACAGGGTGGAAACGATGCTTGGTGAGGGTGGGAGGGTGTTAGTGAGAGATCAGGGGGCTGGTGAGGGTGGCAGGGTGTGACTGAGGGGTCAGGGAGCTGGTGAGGGCGGCAGGGTGTGACTGAGGGATCACGGGGCTGGTGAGGGTGGCAGGGTGTGACTTAGGGATCAGGGGGCTGGTGAGGGCGGCAGGGTGTGACTGAGGGATCAGGGGGCTGGTGAGGTTGGCAGGGTGTGACTGAGGGATGAGGGGACTGGTGAGGGTGGCAGGGTGTGACTCAGGGATCAGGGCGCTGGTGAGGGTGGCAGGGTGTGACTGAGGGATCAAGGGGCTGGTGAGGGTGGTAGGGTGTGACTGAGGGATGAGGGGGCTGGTGAGGGTGGCAGGGTGTGACTGAAGGATCAGGGGACTGGTGAGGGTGGCAGGGTGTGACAGGGATCAGGGGGCTGGTGAGGGTGGCAGGGTGTGACTGAGGGATCAGGGGGCTTGTGAGGGTGGCAGGGTGTGACTGAGGGATCAGGGGGCTGGTGAGGGTGGCAGGGTGTGACTGAGGGTTCAGGGGGCTGGTGAGGGTGGCAGGGTGTGACTGAGGGATCAGGGGGCTGGTGAGGGTGGCAGGGTGTGACTGAGGGTTCAGGGGGCTGGTGAGGTTGGCAGGGTGTGACTGAGGGATCAGTGGACTGGTGAGGGTGGCAGGGACTGACTGAGGGATCAGGGGGCTGGTGAGGGTGGCAGGGTGTGATTGAGGGATCAAGGGGCTGGTGAGGGTGGCAGGGTGTGACTGAGGGTTCAGGGGGCTGGTGAGGGTGGCAGGGTGTGACTGAGGGATCAGGGGGCTGGTGAGGGCGGCAGGGTGTGACTGAGGGATCAGGGGGCTGGTGAGGGTGGCAGGGTGTGACTGAGGGTTCAGGGGGCTGGTGAGGTTGGCAGGGTGTGACTGAGGGATCAGTGGACTGGTGAGGGTGGCAGGGACTGACTGAGGGATCAGGGGGCTGGTGAGGGTGGCAGGGTGTGATTGAGGGATCAAGGGGCTGGTGAGGGCGGCAGGTGTGACTGAGGGTTCAGGGGACTGGTGAGGTTGGTAGGTTGTGACTGAGGGATCAGGGGGCTGGTGAGTTTGGCAGTGTCTGACTGAGGGATCAACTTTCTGGTGAGGGTGGCAGGGTGTGACTTAGGGATCAGGGGGCTGGTGCGGGTGGCAGGGTGTGACCGAGGGATTAGGGTGCTGGTGAGGGTGGCAGGGTGTGACCGAGGGATTAGGGTGCTGGTGAGGGTGGCAGGGTGTGACTGAGGGATCAGGGGGCTGGTGAGGGTGGCAGGGTGTGATTGAGGGATCAAGGGGCTGGTGAGGGCGGCAAAGTGTGACTGAGGGATCAGGGGGATGGTGAGGGTGGCAGGGTGTGACTGAGGGATCAGGGGGCTCGTTCGTCAATCTCTGCTCAAACCGCCAACTGTTTTAGTTATAAACAGAAAAAACAAACGAATTATGTGAAAAATAAAATTTCTTTTATTTTCCTACCTCCCTGAAAAGAAAAAAAAACAACAGACAAAAATTAAAACCTGCAAAAACTTTTATAGAACACTGGTTCTTGCGAAAGTATGTGAAATTTTTTCGGTGAATCTGCCGACACAGCAACAATCGAATATAAGAAGGCATAATAATCACAGCGCTCGATGTGTGGGCAAAAAAATATTGCATCTTCCCGGAAAACAGTCCTATGGCAACTAAATGTGTCTCATACAGAACATAACACCCTACATGATTACAATACAAAAATCATGTGTTCACCATACATGATCACTAGAATACACGAATCACGTGTTCACCATACATGATTGCTACAACACACGACTCACATGTTCACCATGCATGATCACTACAATACACGAATCACGTGTTCACCATACATGATCACTACAATACACGAATCACGTGTTCACCATACATGATCACTACAACACACGACTCACATGTTCACCACACATGATCACTACAATACACGACTCACATGTTCACCATACATGATCACCTCAATACACGAATCACGTGTTCACCATACATGATCACCTCAATACACGAATCACGTTTCTTACAGGGTATTCTATGCTCCACCACAGGGCAGGGGAAGGGAGGTGGATGCAACAAAGTCATTACTTTATTTACATTTTTAGAAGATTACTGCCAGTTTTCGCACCAGTAAAAACACTAGTCAACCCTAACCCCATCAACATAACGCCCTCACAAAACTCAATATCACTTTGACATCAACATAATGCCCTCACAAAATTCAATATCACTTTGACATCAACATAACGCCCTCACAAAACTCAATATCACTTTGATATCAACATGACGCCTTCACAAAACCCATTATCATTTGACATCAACCTAACGCCTTCACAAACTCAGAAAAAAGAAAACTGACCAATTGACTTTTCTTCCAACATTAAGACCGACGCGTTTTTTGTACAAAAAAACCAATAGCTTCGTTCCAAAACTCCACCAGTGTTAATCCGAGCGAGGTAGTCACAAACAGCGGGTGTGACAGAAGCATACGAATTGAATAATGGTGACGTGGGTTAATTCGTACCATTCGGGACCAGCCAAAAAAGGTTCGAATTATCCCACAGTACATACGTCACCAATGTCAGAATAAAACTGACAATAAACGACAACAAGGCCACAAACAAGGCGCGAATAAACATCAGAGGGCAAAGTACACTTGTGGAAAAATAAACCAACATCTTCTGCACCATCTTTTTAAGTTGAAACTGAAAAATTAAAACTGAAAAAATTAAAACTCTGAACTGAAAAAAAGAACAAAACGAATATAGTTTGTTTACAGCCAACCTGCCTCGAAATTTGCCGAAAGGTTTCGACCGTTTCGACTGTGTTGCATTGGGCGAAATGATAAAGAAAACTCTATTTTCACAAGAAGTCTATAACAGGAACAATAATATGTAAAATATTTCTAAAAGCACAGATAGTGGCTTATTATTTGTAAAAGGCAAATACTGAAAATAAACGTTATGATGTTTTTCCTTATCATTTCTTCACAACTTATCCCCAACACGGAAAAATTTGCAAGTACGAACAGGCTCATTTCAGGTACCACTCTTGCGTTGTGTGCCAAGAATCAACCTCTCTGGTGGTTTGGTCTGTTGTGCCTACCCTTTTAACTCCGCAGACCTACTGGAGATTCCGCGAAAATAGTACTCATAAAAGTAGGGGACTATTTGTTAAAATATCCATCCGCTCTGTTGTTTTTTTCACAACAAATGGCTCTCTCAGAGGTAAAAACAAGTTTGTCCAAGGACAAAGTCCCAGCTTACGAAAAGCAATAAGGCCACTTCCAGCGTGCATGAGCAAGGGAATTTCCCTGAAAAATTGGGCTTCAAAAGATGAGATGGCGAAGAGCTAGCTGAATAATTAATTTAGCACCGGACCAGAACATAGACCGATAAATGCATACAAAGATTTGTTTCCCAGAAAAATGGTCTGATAGACTGCATAGTCTGCCATAGATATCTTCGAATAACGCTCGCGCATATTTATGTAACTTGCCTCGATTCTTATTCAGACAAGTGCGCATGTTTATTTAATTTGCGTTGATGCGCGGCTCTCATTTTGGAACAGTGCACATGTTTATTAACACTTGACAAGCCTTTGGCTTGCAAGGGTTATATGAATTTGTGCAAGCAGCCGTTCGTCCTTTTTTTTTCTTCTTGACAGTTTTCTTGACGATTTTTGTGTCTTCTTCTCTGATACTATGGGCCCTAGGACCATGAAACTTGGGACTTATGAAGAGCTTGATCTGAACGAGTGCATCTCACTTTTTACTTTCGTCTTCGATTTCGTTTTCTTTGTTACAACGCCCTGTGAAAAGAGTGTATTTTTTGCAAGTAAGCATTTAACGTATAGCACAGATTACCAGACACTGTTGCTTAGCTTTGTGCGAGCTCTCACTGCGTAAACAGATAACACAGTGTATGCGTGATCAGTTAATCAAACCTTAAGTCAACAGAAACCAAACACTACTCGACTTATAAGACGTTTTCAAGCTGTGTTGTTTGCTAATATATTTAGCTGGTACTAAGTTATCAACCTATGGAGTTTTTTCCTTGACAGTGGTCCGAGTTTTTAGAATATTATAAGCCGCATACATGCTGTGCCATAAGCTCTGTACATAGTTGTATAAGACACTGTATGCATGTTGTAAAATACTTTATATTATTCAAGAAATAACCCACTGAAGGAAGTATTTTCGCGTTTTAATGTTTGTCAAATGCTTAACATTTTGCTAGCGAAATACAGTTCTAGTTTAACTTGCGTTGATGCGCTTTTCGCATTTTCGACCAGTGCGCATGTTTATTTACATTGTGTTGATGTGCGGTTCTTATTTCGGATCAGTGCGCATGTTTATTTACCTTGTGTTGATGTGCGGTTCTTATTTCGGATCAGTGCGCATGTTTATTTAACTTGCGTCGATGCGCGGTTCTTATTTCAGACCACTGCGCATGTTTATTTAACTTGCGTTGATAGCGGTACTTAGTTTGGACAAGTGCACAAGTTTCCTTAGGTTGCGTTGATGCGCGGTTCGCATGTCGGACAACAGTGCGCATGTTTATTCAACTTGCGTTGTTGAGCAGTTCGAATTTCAAACCACTGCGCATGTTTATTTAACTTGCGTCGATGCGCGGTTCTTATTTCAGGCCAATGCGAATATTTCTTTAACTTGAGTTGATGCGCGGTTCTTATTCTGGACCACTGCGCATGTCTATTCAACTTGCGTCGATGCCTGGTTCTTTTTCGGACTAGTGCGCATGTTTGTTTAACTTCCGTCGATGCGCGGTTCGCACTTCGGACCATTGCGCATGTTTATTTAACTTGTGTTGATGCGTGGTTCTCATTTCAGACAAGTGCGCATGTTTCTTTGGTTTCAGTTGATGCGCGGTTCTTTTTTCGGATCAGTGGGCATATTTAACTTGCGTTCATGCGTGGTGCTTAATTTGGACCAGTGCAAATGTTTATTTAACTTGCGTTGGCGTATGGTTCGCATTCCCAACCGCTGTGCATGTTTAGTTGACGTGCGTCGAAGCGCGGTCCTATTTCAGGCCAATGCGCATATTTCTTTAACTTGAGTTGATGCACGGTTCTTATTCTGGACCAGTGTGCGTGTTTATTTAAGTTGTGCTGATGCGCTGTTCTTATTTTGAATAGTTCGCATTTCGGACCAGTGTGCATGTTTATTTAACTTGCCTCGATGTGCGGTTCGCATTTCGGACCAGTGCGCATGTTTCTTTAGGTTGCACTGATGCGCGGTTCGCATTTCGGACCACTGCGCATGTCTATTCAACTTGCGTCGCTGCCTGGTTCTTTTTTCGAACCATTGTGCATGTTTATTTAGCTTGCGTTGATGCGCGGTGCTTACTTTGGACCAGTTTGCATGTTTATTTATCTTCTTTCGATGCGCGGTTCACATTTCGAACCACTGCGCATGTTTATTTAACGTGCATCGATGCGCGGTTTTTATTTCAGGCCAATGCGCATAATTCTTTAACTTGAGTTAATGCGCGGTTCTTATTCTGGACCAGTGCGCATGTTTATTTAAGTTGTGCTGGTGCGCAGTTCTTATTTTGAATAGTGTGCATGTTATTCAAGTTGCGTTAATGTTCACTTCGCATTTCGAACCGGTGCGCATGTTTATTTAACTCGTTGATGCGCGGTGCTAATTTTGGTCCCGTGTGCTTGCTTACTTAGCTTGTGTCGATGTGCGGTTCGTATTTAAGACCAGTGCGCATGTTTTTTGTTTTTTTTAACTTGCGTTAATGCTCGGTTCCCATTTCTGACCAGTGTGTTTGTTTATTTAGCTTGCGTCGATGAGCGGTTCGCATTTTCCACCAGCGCGCATGATTATTTAACTTGTGTTGATGCGTGGTTCGCATTTCGGACCAGTGTGCATGTTTATTTAACTTGCATTGTTATCCGGTTCACATTTCTGACCAGTGCTCATGATTTTTTAGGTTGCGTTGATGTGCGGTTCGCATTTCGGACCAGTGTACAGGTTCATATAACTTGCGTTGAATTTCCGACCGGTACGCATATTATTTAAGTCCCGACGAAGTCCGACTTTTATATCTATTCAACTTGCGTCGATGCGCGGTTCTCATTTTGGACCACTGCGCATGTCTATTCAACTTGCGTCGATGCCTGGTTCTTTTTCGGACTAGTGCGCATGTTTGTTTAACTTCCGTCGATGCGCGGTTCGCACTTCGGACCATTGCGCATGTTTATTTAACTTGTGTTGATGCGTGGTTCTCATTTCAGACCAGTGCGCATGTTTCTTTGGATTAAGTTGATGCGCGATTCTTTTTTTCGGATCAGTGGGCATATTTAACTTGCGTTCATGCGTGGTGCTTAATTTGGACCAGTGCAAATGTTTATTTAACTTGCGTTGGCGTATGGTTCGCATTCCGAACCACTGTTCATGTTTAGTTAACGTGCGTCGAAGCGCGGTTCTTATTTCAGGCCAATGCGCATATTTCCTTAACTTGAGTTGATGCACGGTTCTTATTCTGGACCAGTGTGCGTGTTTATTTAAGTTGTGCTGATGCGCTGTTCTTATTTTGAATAGTTCGCATTTCGGACCAGTGTGCATGTTTATTTAACTTGCCTCGATGTGCGGTTCGCATTTCGGACCAGTGCGCATGTTTCTTTAGGTTGCACTGATGCGCGGTTCGCATTTCGGACCACTGCGCATGTCTATTCAACTTGCGTCGATGCCTGGTTCTTTTTTCGAACCAGTGTGCATGTTTATTTAGCTTGCGTTGATGCGCGGTGCTTACTTTGGACCAGTTTGCATGTTTATTTATCTTCCTTCGATGCGCGGTTCACATTTCGAACCACTGCGCATGTTTATTTAACGTGCATCGATGCGCGGTTTTTATTTCAGGCCAATGCGCATAATTCTTTAACTTGAGTTAATGCGCGGTTCTTATTATGGACCAGTGCGCATGTTTATTTAAGTTGTCTGGTGCGCAGTTCTTATTTTGAATAGTGTGCATGTTATTCAAGTTGCGTTAATGTGCACTTCGCATTTCGAACCGGTGCGCATGTTTATTTAACTCGTTGATGCGCGGTGCTAATTTTGGTCCCGTGTGCTTGCTTACTTAGCTTGTGTCGATGTGCGGTTCGTATTTAAGACCAGTGCGCATGTTTTTTTTTTTTTAACTTGCGTTAATGCTCGGTTCCCATTTCTGACCAGTGTGTTTGTTTATTTAGCTTGCGTCGATGAGCGGTTCGCATTTTCCACCAGCGCGCATGATTATTTAACTTGTGTTGATGCGTGGTTCGCATTTCGGACCAGTGTGCATGTTTATTTAACTTGCATTGTTATCCGGTTCACATTTCTGACCAGTGCTCATGATTTTTTAGGTTGCGTTGATGTGCGGTTCGCATTTCGGACCAGTGTACAGGTTCATATAACTTGCGTTGAATTTCCGACCGGTACGCATATTATTTAAGTCCCGACGAAGTCCGACTTTTATATCTATTCAACTTGCGTCGATGCGCGGTTCTCATTTTGGACCACTGCGCATGTCTATTCAACTTGCGTCGATGCCTGGTTCTTTTTCGGACTAGTGCGCATGTTTGTTTAACTTCCGTCGATGCGCGGTTCGCACTTCGGACCATTGCGCATGTTTATTTAACTTGTGTTGATGCGTGGTTCTCATTTCAGACCAGTGCGCATGTTTCTTTGGATTAAGTTGATGCGCGATTCTTTTTTTCGGATCAGTGGGCATATTTAACTTGCGTTCATGCGTGGTGCTTAATTTGGACCAGTGCAAATGTTTATTTAACTTGCGTTGGCGTATGGTTCGCATTCCGAACCACTGTTCATGTTTAGTTAACGTGCGTCGAAGCGCGGTTCTTATTTCAGGCCAATGCGCATATTTCTTTAACTTGAGTTGATGCACGGTTCTTATTCTGGACCAGTGTGCGTGTTTATTTAAGTTGTGCTGATGCGCTGTTCTTATTTTGAATAGTTCGCATTTCGGACCAGTGTGCATGTTTATTTAACTTGCCTCGATGTGCGGTTCGCATTTCGGACCAGTGCGCATGTTTCTTTAGGTTGCATTGATGCGCGGTTCGCATTTCGGACCACTGCGCATGTCAATTCAACTTGCGTCGATGCGTGGTTCTTTTTTCGAACCAGTGCGCATGTTTATTTAGCTTGCGTTGATGCGCGGTGCTTACTTTGGACCAGTTTGCATGTTTATTTATCTTCCTTCGATGCGCGGTTCATATTTCGAACCAATGCGCATGTTTATTTAACTTGCATCGATGCGCGGTGCTAATTTTGGACCATTATGCATGTTACTACTGCGCAAGTTCATTTAACTTACGTTTATGCGCTGTAGGAGGAGATTCATTTATTTTTTTTTCAAAAATTCAGAAAAAAATTCAAAAGTTTTCCAATTCACTAAAAAATGGTCCGATCGACTGAAAACGCACAAACGTATGCACGATCCATTAGTGGTGCCTCATACCAAAAATAAATGATATCGGATCGAAAATGTAGGAGGAGATACAGTTTAGAAATTTTTCTTACAAAATTCCCCAAAAATTCAAAAATCACCCGATCGACTAAAAAAGCACAAGCCATATGTATGATCGCTTAGGGATGACTCACACCAAAAATAAATGACATCGAATCAAAATTGTTGGAGTAGATGCATTTTGAATTATTTTCGAAATTTTTGCTTCAAAAATTCCCCCAAAATACAAAAATTGTCCGATCGACTAAAAAAGCACAAGCCGTATGCACGACCCTTTAGTGGTGCCTCATACCAAAAATAAATGACATCGGATCAGAAATGTAGGAGGAGATACAGTTTAGAAATTTTTCTTAAAAAATTTGCCAAAAATTCAAAAATCACCCGATCGACTAAAAAAGCACAAGCCATATGCAAGACCGCTTAGGGATGCATCATACCAAAAATAAATGACATCGAATCAAAATTGTAGGAGTAGATGCATTTTGAATTATTTTCGAAATTTTTGCTTAAAAATTTCACCAAAAATACAAAAATTATTCGATCGGCTAAAAAAACACAAGCCGTATGCATGACCCTTTAGGGGTGCCTCATACCAAAAATAAATGAAATCGGATAAAAAATGTAGGAGGAGATACGTTTTAAATTTTTTTCCTCAAAAATTCGCCAAAAATTCAAAAATAACCCGATCGACTAAAAAAGCACAAGCCGTATGCATGACCCCTTAGGGATGCCTCATACCAAAAATAAATGACATCGGATTAAAATTGTAGGAGGAGATGCATTTTGAACCAAAGTTTACTAAATAAACAACTAACTAACTAACTAACTAACTAACGGACGCCACGCGCAAACCGATAGGAATACCACAGCTTACGTGTAACGTAAGCTGGGCTAAAAAAAAAGGTTTCAAGATATAGAAACATGCGGCCGTATTTCTGCTTATGCACATGCGCAAACCGCGTGAAAATGTCACACAGGCAGGCATATTTATGTATCAACGTGACGTCATAACCAATCACAGAGACTCAGACATAAAACACCGCCCATTAAGATGAATGGCAATAAGTTACACTCAATAAGTCATCGAAGAGAGCAGAGTCCACCCGGAATCCGAGATGTCGACAACTGTGACCTTAAAAGTGGGTCAAGGTCAAAAGGAAGAAACAAAAAAAAAAACATGAACCTACCCATTATGGTAGGTCATCTGTGAACCAAAAATTAAAGGGAATGAATTATCACGGTGGAAGTGACAGCCGGCAATGGACGGACGGACGAACGGACAACACGAAAGCCTGTAGTCCCATTCGCCGATTGGCGGCTGATAACTACTGGCTAATTAGTTTACTGGATGAAAGTTTATTTTTTGTAATTTTTCTCTTTCTTTTGTTTACAGACTTTTTACCCCCCCCCCCTATCCTCTATGGGCTATCGTTATTATAACATAAACGCACATACGCATAGCAATTTCGTTACGCAAAGCTGAAACAAAGCCTTCGTCTTTCGTTGGGTTATTCCTTATGGCAGTCCGAGTCGTGTGATTGTGCGAACCTTTGTGTAGCGGGCAGAGAGCGCGAAAATTACTTATTTTTTCACGCGGAGTGCACATAACACACGTGTCGCACACAGCTCTATGCATGCAGGCCGCTGTATCAACGAGTCACATAACAGTTACCATACTCCATTAACCTGTGTCTTTAGCAAGCACCCCTCTTTCTACATTCACATGAAAATAACTGGCAAAGGCACTAAAACAATCGACAACACTGGGTCCGTTACTCTACTAGTATTGTCTGTCAAATATTATAACACGCACCAATTGAGTAATGCACTCCCGAAAAAAGAAATGATAAGGAACCGTCAGCGTACTCCAACCGCGTACAAAAGTTAAGCCAGTTCACAGAAAAACAATAGACATGATTGTCTATCCCTATATTTGGGTCGGGGTGCATTTTGCACACCCTGTACATGTACAAAATTTTTCAGACCTTGTATTTATACTGTGCACACCCTGTACATGTACTTTTTCACACCTTTAATTTCTCTTTTGCATACTATGCACACACATATCCAGTACACCAACGCTCTCTCGGTGCATGTGCACTCTCACATTTATATAACACCAGCACAGCAAATACCGGTGTTATATTTTTTTGTTATATTTTAAGCAAAGACATACACGACACGGAGACGCACTAACTGTGAATTAAATCTTCACACAATTGTGGAAGGTTGCACAACAGTAGTTCCGACCTCGCTGATTGACCCCCCCCCCCCCCCCCCATTCGCCTCAGTGCTCCCCTCTTCCCGCTAATGGTCCCCACCCGCCACTGAAAGCCCCTTTCACGCCGAGTAACCACTCCCCCCTCCCCCCCCCCAAACACTCCTGAGTTTTCTCAACCCCACCTCGCTGAAAGCCCTGCCCCCTGACTGTCTCACCCCAGTTGAGCGTGCCCCCCCCTCCTACCCCAGTTCACTGAGAAGAACGAAAAGTAACCAGCATTGGAGCATATACATGTTATCTCAGGTCCTGTAATTGTCCTAGACAGTGTTCAAAACAAAAACATCCTAACTAACTCAGTACACCCTATCGCCTATTCGTTTAGCTTTTTTTTATGGTTGATCCGATCGGTCTGTCGGTCAGGTTACAGCATCTAACTCTCCGGAGACAGCTGTTGTGAGTTTGGGACACATCTGCTGTGGGCCGGGAAACAGCTGCTGGGTCATGATCTGGAGCACCAGGGCTTAGCAAACAGCTGCTCCACTTCCTCCAGACGTCTGCCTTTTGTTTCCGGTACAAAGATGTAAACAAAAACACAGCCGATCAAGGCGAAGCCGCTGTACAGCCAGAAGGCCCCTGTAAACAAAAGCAACCACTGTCAGTGTTTACAGCAGGCCCCTGTAAACAAAACACCTTCGTCATGGTTTGTTTGAGACACGATCAACAGATAAGGCTTATCTTAACGTATCATGTCACGGTTTCTTTACGGCAGGAGCAGACAGATAAGGCTTATCCTACCATATTTCGTCGTGGTTTCTTTGAGACACGGTCAATAGACAAGCATGTCCAAGGACATGACTCAGCCGAGTAACCAAACAAAGTAAGAGAGGAAAACTTTGAGACACGATCAATAGTTCAGGCTTATCTCACCGAATTACGTCACGGTTTCTTTACGGCAGGAGCAGACAGATAAGGCTTATCTTACCATATCTCGTGATGGTTTGTGTCAGCGTCAAAAAGGTCATGGCTATGAGCAGGTTGAATGTCCAGTTGGTTGCCGTGGAGACGCTCATGCCGAAGCTCCTGGCCCACAGCGGGTAGATCTCCGAGTTGATGGTCCATGGCATCGGGCCCATGCCTGCAAAGTCACGTGATGAGCAGGTGAAGTCGCGTGCCAACCGGTAACGTGCAAATAAAGTGACACGGTACAAACAGAAACAGTCACGTGAGCAGCAAGCGAATTCACGTGTCAACCCATAAAGTAACGTGATCAGTAAATAAAGTCACATGGTCAACAGAAAAAGTCACGTGATCAGCAAGTTACGTCACGTGGTCAGCAAGCAAAGCCACGTCGTCGGCGAGCAAAGTCAGGTGGTCAGCAAGCGATGTCACGTGGTCAACAACAAGCGATTACGTGGCGGATCACACAGCAATCACGTGACCGACCACAACAAGCAGCTTGCAGTTACTCGAGTCTTACTTAGCTGCCGTAAAATAAAATAATGAAAAATCTTTACCTGGAGCGAAAAATACTAGGTAGAGGATGAGACCGAGGAGAGCCATCCAGGCGACGCTCGTGGGGCAGTATTCATACGCCCACGTCCATCCCTGCCCCGGGGGCTTCGATTCACACCAGCCGTAACCTGTACCAATGAGCGCATTCCTCGTCAGTGTCAGTGCTACGACACCACATGCTACAGCTCAAGACGTTAAGCGACTCTATGCTTAAGAGTCAAGACTCCCCATTCAACAGAACTGTTTTTTATCATTTTCTTTTTTATTTATTTATTTTTTTTCAAATTTTTATTTATTTATTTTTTGGCTTGTTTTTACAGATTCTTTTTTATTTTAATTTCCAGAAGATGTTGCTGTTACTGACCACGTGTATCTTTTTATAGTCTACTTTATGTACAACCTCACGAGATCTTGCTATTCGCCGCTGCCTGCATTTCTACGCACTCTACGTACACACTTACAACCATAATAGCTTCTCAATTTCTTTTTAATTTAAAACTTTTAAATTAAACCAAATGAATTTAAATTTAGTGCAAGCAAACCCCGAGCGCATGTTTTTGTTGCGCACGGCATTATCAAGAAAGTAGTTCTTGTTTGTTACCGGAGGCGGAAGAATCGGGACTGCCGTGTGATCTGGCCGCGGCCACACAGGACCCGTTCACTCCATTAGTTGTTTGCGAGAAACAAAACCCACAGTTCTCATCCAACACGCACGAGTCACAAACACTGTAAATAAAATAAATAAATAAATAAAACAGAAATCGCCCCAAGATGTCCCGTTCTGTATTATAAACACGCACCTCAGTCACAACGCACTCCCGTATCAAGATGTGGTAAGTAAATTTCGCTTGGCGTGCAGGAGCCAACGTGGCCCTGACAACGGCTTTGTGACGAAATCGTTTTCGCTTGACGTTACGAATGTTGCCATGTATCACACAGGCATCAGTAGGCGGAGGGGGGGGGGGGGCATCTGAGATGAAAAAAGTAGTTTATTTCAGTTCTGTTTGCTTAGTAAAGGCACGATTATGTGTGTTTGTGTTATAATTGTTGCGCAGTTCTTTCACAGTTCTTCCACGCGTGTCCGAATCCAATACAAAGCACTCAGGACCATGGTTTATCCCTACATTGGAGTACCCAAGGAACGGCACAATACATGACAAATCATGATCAATCACCATTATAACACCAGTTTTTCGCGAAAGTGACTCCGCGAGCACCCGAGAAGCTTAAGACTGAATACTTCCTGGCCTACTTTGTGAAGACCTAGCAATTACAGGGGGAGGTTACCGGTAAAAAAAAAATTGACAGAGTAGGGCTACATTGGCTACAAACAGCGTATGGAAAGGATAACACTTCCTGTATGAGGTAGATCAAGAGGAAATTTAGAATCGTGTGAGGCATATGAACTGAAGCATATGAATGACAACACGCCGGTATGAATGGTAACTGAAGCATATGAATGACAACGCGCGTGTATGAAAGGTAACTGGTAAGGTAGACGTAGTGTCTAACATTTAAACGAAAATCAATCCACTAACTAGTAGGCGCGTGAGACTGCCGTAGGTGCGCTAACTACAGCGCCGATTTTGAAAAATCCGCCATCTTGTCAATTTAAGTCCCATCCTGAAAATTCTTGTTCACTGCACTGCGGAAAGGTCCAGAGCAGCCGTGTACAAAATTTGAAACGAATCCATGTATTAATGTGGCCTGTAGGCGCGTGAGACTGAAGCGTGACAGACGGACAGATGGACGGACGGACCGAAAAGTTCAAAACTATATCCCTCCGTTCCACGGGCGATAATATGGGACAACTGACGTATACGAGTGATAACTAAAGTATTTGAGTGGAAACTAACATATATGAGTGATAACTCACGTCTATGAGTGATAACTCGCGTGTTTAAGTGACAACTGACGTATACGAGTGACAACTCATGCATATGAATGGAAACTCACGTATGTGATTGACAACCATGCGAGTCGGTGTCGTTCGCCACTGGTTGGTCGTAGGTCACGTGAGGTGACTGGATCGCCGCCAGCTGGAAGGACACAGCCAAAAGCGCCAGACTCGCCATGGTTCCTGCAGCCAATCACAGGACAGCAATTAAACACAAGTCATCGTAAACAGCACAGCAGCACAGCCCACAACCAGAATCGAAGATGGCCGTAAATGTGACCTTAAAATTAGGTCAAGGTCAAAATAAAAATAACGCTTATCTACACACTATGACAGATTATATATGTGGTACAGGTCATGACTGAAACCTATCGAGAGACAGCCAGGTTTTAGGGCTTGTTAAATTATAAAGTTCCCCTGAAATCCTTCGACACATATTTTCAACACCGGCTTTTCAACGCAGCGCTGCGGGAAACTTGCAATGTGTAATTAAACACACCTTTTTTCTTTTTTATTACGGGAAACAACCGCACACCACACTATTCATCTCATAAACTGTTTACGTGCACTGTAGTTTTAGTGCAATTTTAGGAGCGTGATTCGTTTTACCGTTTACGCACACACCTCTCTCACGCACACACCTCTCTCATTCAGCTGAATACTATTTCTTAGCACACGCTTACTGCTTACTGTGACTTGACATGATGGATACCAAGGGAAACGACCCCTGCTCCAGGAATTCATTACGCTATAACATTCACTGAGCTGAGCAAGAGAAACGTAGTTATGAGACAGTGCGACTCCTACAGCACTGAGATAGTTTTGATCTAAAAATACCTCAAGAATGGCGGCATGATTGATATCTCCGAGAAACCGCTGTAATCCCAAGCGAATTAACTAACAACACAAGTTAAACCACGATGCGTGGGGTAGAGGGGGGGGGGCAGGGGTATAACAAGTTTAAAGTGTATTCCATTTCACCCTTTGAGATATTTTTCGCGCGAGATTTTGTTTGCAGTAGAAAACTTACGTTATGACGTCATATAGTGCCTGCGCTTGCCGAGTTTGCAACAAAATTCAATCGAATCTGTATAGTTTTCAAGCCCCCCCCCCCGCCCGCCCCCCCCCCCCCGAAACAAAAAGGCTACCAATAGATAGATTTTCTATCCAATGTGGGCCTGATTGAGTTAGGTCATCTATAGACAGCCTGATTATAGCCATGGCCTTAACACAGATACCTTATACGACGGGAAACGGATTATCATGGCGGGAGTAACACTTGGCGACGGACGGGCGGACAGACAAACCCCAAACCTATAAACTCACTCCGGGGCTAAAGTCTCAGTCTGGGGCTAATATTAGCGAACTTAAATATTCCGATTTTTCCAATAATGCTGTTCAAACCGGTTTACAATGTACACATATGCATATAAATTATTATTTTTTTAAACACTTTTGGTAAATTCTAATTATAATAAGCTGAACATTAAAGGAATTTCGCCGTGCACATGTCATGGTTACCTTCTGTTGACCCTCACTCGGGGCCCAAACAATCACGAAAACACAGAAGACATACAGTGGGTTTAGGTGACAGCACAGACAACTCTCTTTTCCACCGCCAACACAAGGCAGACTCACGTCGCTTTTGCCAAGTGGGATTTATATGGATTCAAACAAAATCTGTTCCGCTCCAAATTGTGTTCGCAGGGGCCGAAAGAGGGCCACATCTTTTTTTTATTATTATTATTCTTTTTCTTTTCTCTCATTAAAACCCCATTAGGACCGGAATACTTCCGTGTATCTTTTCCACGCGTTGACATTTAGGCAGCAATTTTAAATAACGAAATCAAACATGCGGCCTTTTTGTTATTGATCAGGAAAAACATTCCGATACCTGCAACATCATTCTCTGAGAGCAATCAATTAATCAATCAATCAATCAATCAAGCACTCACCTGCTAAGCTGCCTAATGTGAGCGGCCGTCGGCCTACCCTGTCGACGAGGTAGAGACCGACCAAGGTGAAGATGAAGTTGATGGAAGCGGTGACGGCGGCCAACCAGATGGCTGTGCTGTTGTCCTTGACCCCCGCCATCTTGATAATACTGGCGCTGTAATACCTGGCAAAAAACCATGACGTCATAAATACCACGACATCATAAATACTCTGAAGCCAAAAACAGTCAGGTTGTAAACACTGTGACGTCATATCAACCGTGACATGTTAACCTTTCTATCCGCATGTCGCAGTGTAGCCATTAAAACCTGTTCATACAGCACCACTTTACCTTATCGTGAATATGTTTATAGCGAACACCTTCATTATGAACATCTTTATAATGAATACTTTTATAATGAACACCTTTATAATGAAGGTCTTTCTAACCAGGTAAAATTTTCATTATATACATGTCGCAAGAAAATAATGTTCACTAATTAGGTTGTTCGCTAGGTAAGGTGCTCAAAAACGGTTTTACTACACATGCAAGCGAATTAGCGAATTAAAACACTCTACGATATAACAGTGTTGCCACGGAGTCGTCAAGAAAAAAAAGGATAAAAAAGGATAAATTTGAGAAAAAAAAAAGTATGAAAAAAGGATAATTCATATTTTGCTGAAGATCGAGAAAACATTAATGTTAATCATATTGTATCATTTGTTTTGTAATTTCAAGGTTCGCGCTGGGTTCTCAGGAAAGTGAGTCAAAAAGGGAAAGTGTGACTCATGTCCAGAAAAACTCGCTGGGTTGGGAAAAAGTGAGTCATTTCGTTAAAAATGCCCAAAAAGTGGACAAAAACCCCGCCAACGCGAACCCTGTAATTTATAATGCTCGTTTTCATAGCGATTAAAAAATATTTGCATACCTGATTGTACTTTACAAATTTATAAAGGAATCCGGTCAAATTGTGCCAAAAGAAGAGTTTTGAAAATTGGTACTAAATATTTTAAATGCCCCCATTTAGCCAATTTTTAGCAGATCGCTAAAAACAAAAAATGTAATTTTTCAAGACAGGCCTACCTAAAGAATAAATGTTCAAAATTGGAAAGGAATCGGACCAAAATTGTGGGAGAAGAACCATTTTGAAAATTGGCAACCGAAAAATTTTAAATGCCCCCAATTTAGCCAATTTTTGGCGGATCGCCAAAAAATTTTTTTAAAGAGAGGCCTACCTGGAGAACATTCCATCCGATCAAAACTAAGGGAGAACAAGCATGTCAATCTAAGTAAAAGTTTACACACGTACATACGTACATACAGACGACGGATACCCCTCTATTGATGTGATAAGACCAGCCCGACATGGTCGGCTGGTCTAAAAAAAGGTGCGTACGTACTTTATCGATGGTCCCTAGGGACATGCAACTCAAACTGATAAAATGAAGTTATTGAAAATCATTCAAGAAATAACAAGTTTGCCCAAGAACAAAGTCCCAGCTTGCGAAAAGAAATAAGACCAATTCTAGTGTGCATCAGCAAGGGAATTTCCCTGAAAATTTGGGCTTCAAAAGATGAGACGGCAAAAGGCTAGCTCAATAATTAATTTAGCACCAGACTAGAACATAGACCGATAAATGCATACAAAGCTTTGTTTCCCAGAAAAATGGGAAAAATTTTTTTTGTATCTCTGGTAGACTGGATAGTCTGCCATAGATATCTTCAAATAACGCTCGGATCAGCGCGCATATTTATGTCTCGATGCGCGGTTCTTATTGCGACAAGTGCGCATGTTTATTTCACTTGCGTTGATGCGCGGTTCGCAATTCCGACCAGCACTCATGCTTATTTACCTTTTGTCGATGTGTGGTTCGCATTTCGGACCAGTTTGCATGTTTATTTAACTTGCGTTGATGAGCAGTTCGAATTTCGGACCATTGCGAATGTTTATTTAACTTGCGTTGATACGCAGTTCGAATTTCGGACCATTGCGCATGTTTATTTAACTTACGTTGATGCGCGGTGCTTATTTTGGACAAGTTCGGATGTTTATTTGTCTTCCGTCGATGCGCGGTTCACATTTCGGATCAATGCGCATGTCTATTTAACTTGCATCAATGCACAGTGCTTATCTTGGACTACTGCGCATGTTTATGTAACTTGCATCGATGTCCGGTTGTTAAATCTGACCACTGCGCAAGTTCATTTAACTTGTGTTTACGCGCTGCAGGAGGAGATTCATTTAATTTTTTTTCAAAAATTCCGAAAAAAATCGAAAGTTTTACCAATTCTCTCAAAAAGTAGCAAGTCGTATGCATGACGCCTAGAAACAGCTCATATTAAAAATAAATGAACTCTGATAAAAACCGCAGGAGGAAATGCAGTTTGATTTCTTTTCTTCAAAAATTCCTTGATCGACTCAAAAAGCACAGGCCGTATTCACGACACCCTAAGCATGCCTCAACCCCAAAATAAATGATGTCTGATCAAAACGGTAGGAGAAGATACACTTTGAGGTAGTTTCATCAAAAATTCCCCCCCCCCCCAAAATCAAAAATTTCCAAGTTGAGTCAAATAGCACAAACCCTATGTTCGACCCACCTAATGATGCCTCATACAAAAAATAAATGAAATCGGATAAAAACTGTAGGAGGAAATGCATTTTGAAGTTTTTCTTCAAAAATTCCCTAAAAATACAAAAATTGTCGGATCGACTAAAAAGTGCAAGCCGTATGCTCAACCCCTTAGGGACGCCTCATATCAAAAGAAAAAAACGAAATCCGTTCAAAACTGTAGGGGGGAAATGCATTTTGAAGTTTTTTCTTCAAAAACTCCCTAAAAATACAAAAAAAAGCACAAGCCATACGCACGACCCTTTAGAGGTGCCTCATACCAAAAATAAATGACATCGGATCAAAAATGTAGGAGGAGATACATTTTAAATTTTTTCTTCAAAAATTCGCCAAAAGTTCAAAAATCACCCGATCGACTAGAAAAGCACAAGCCGTATGCATGACCGCTTAGAGATGTCTCACACCAAAAATAAATGACATTGACTCAAAATTGTAGTAGATGCATTTTGAATTATTTTCGAGATTTTTGCTTTAAAAAATTCCCAAAAAATTCAAATATTGTCCGAGCGACTAAAAAAGCACAAGCCGTATGCACGACCCTTTAGGGGTGCCTCACATCGAAAATAAGTGACATAGGGTCAAAAATTGAGGAGGAGATACTTTTAAATTTTTTTTCTTCAAAAATTCGCCAAAAATTCAAAAATCATCGGATCGACTAGAAAAGCACAAGCCGTATGCACGACCCCTTAGCGATGACTCACACCAAAAATAAATGACATCGGATCAAAATTGTAGGAGGAGATGCATTTTGAAACAAAGTTTACTAAATAAACCACTAGCTAACTAACTAACGGACGCCATCCGCAAACCAATAGGAATACCCCAGCTTACGTGTAACGTAAGCTGGGCTAAAAACTACTCAACATCATTTAGAATACTGGATATTTTACAGTGTGAAAAGACATTGAATAAGTTTACAGAATGTATATTTCAATTCCATGAAAAAAATACCCTTTCTCTACAGATGTATTGATTTTAACAACAGACGCTGCAAAAAAGTTGGAAAGTACCTACATATACAGTGTAAGAGCGGTTAATATTATGGCCTAGTCATGACTAGGGTGAGAAAAAATTATAGCAGAAAAAAACATATAACTAATTAGAAAAAAATGATATTTTGAACGAAAAAAGAAAATGAAAAAAAAAAGTACCAAAACAAGTTTGTCCAAGGACAAAGTCCCAGCTTACGAAAAGCAATAAGACCAATTCCAGCGAGCATGAGCAAGGGAATTT
Source organism: Protula sp. h YS-2021 (assembly GCA_949752745.1). Lineage (NCBI taxonomy): Eukaryota > Metazoa > Annelida > Polychaeta > Sabellida > Serpulidae > Protula > Protula sp. h YS-2021. The sequence goes on along the minus strand of OX457027.1, from coordinate 102,448,827 downwards.
TCCTGAAAATTGGGTTTCAAAAGATGAGACGGCAAAGAGCTAGCTCAATAATTAATTTAGCACCGGACCAGAACATAGACCGATAAATGCATACAAAGATTTCTTTCCCAGAAAATGGGAAACAGATTTTTTGTATCTCTGGTAGACTGGATAGTCTGCCATAGATACCTTCAAACAACGCTCGCATTTCGGATCAGTGCGCATATTTATATTTACTTTGCCTTGATGCGCAGTTCTTATTCAGACAAGTGCGCATGTTTATTTAATTTTGCGTAGATGCGCGGCTCTCATTTTGGAAGAGTGCACATGTTTATTTAACTTGCGTTGATGTGCGGTTCGCATTTTGGACGTGCGCCCATGTTTTTTTACCTTGTGTGGATGTGCGGTTCTTATTTCGGATCAGTGCGCATGTTTATTTACCTTGTGTTGATGTGCGGTTCATATTCCATACCAATGGGCATGTTTATTTTACTTGCGTTGATGAGCAGTACTTATTTTGGACAGCCCAAGTTTCCTTAGGTTGCCTTGATGCGCGGTTCGCATTTCGGACCAGTTTGCATGTTTATTTAACTTGCGTTGATGCACGGTGCTTATTTTGGAAGTGTGCATATGTTTATTGAACTTGCGTTGGTGCGCGGTTTACATTATGGACCAGTTTGCACGTTTATTCAACTTGCGTTGATGAGCAGTTCGAATTTCGGACCATTACGCATGTTTATTTCACTTGCGTTACTGCGCGGTTCGAATTTCGGACCAGTGCGCATGTTTATTTCACTTGCGTTAATGCGCGGTTCTAATTTCGGAGAAGTGCGCATGTTTATTTAACTTGCGTTGATGCGCGGTTCTTATTTTGGACCAGTGCAAATGTTTAGTTACGTTGGCGCGTGTTTCGCATTTCGAACCACTGCGTATGCTTATTTTACGTGCGTCGATGCGCTATTCTTATTTCAGGCCAATGCGCATATTTCTTTACCTTGGGTTGATGCGCGGTTCTTATTCTGGACCAGTGCGCATGTTTATTTAAGTTGCGTTGATGCGCAGTTCTTATTTTGGACCAGTGCAAATGTTTAGTTACGTTGGCGCGTGTTTCGCATTTCGAACCACTGCGCATGCTTATTTTACGTGCATCGGTGCGCTATTCTTATTTCAGGCCAATGCGCATATTTCTTTACCTTGGGTTGATGCGCGGTTCTTATTCTGGACCAGTGCGCATGTTTATTTAAGTTGCGTTGAATCGCAGTTCTTATTTTGAATAGTGCGCATGTTTATTTAACTTGCGTTGATGCACGGTGCTTATTTTGGCCCAGTGTGCTTGCTTATTTAGCTTGTGTTGATGTGCGGTTCGCATTTCGGATCAGCGCGCATGTTTTTTTTTTAACTTGTGTTGATGCGTGGTTCGCATTTTGGACCAGTATTCCTGTTTCTTTAGGTGGGGCGCGGTGCGCATTTTGGGGGCAGTGAGCAGGTTCATTTAACTTGCGTTGACGCGCGATTTGCATTTCGGACCAGAACGCATGTTAATTAAAGCCCCGTCGATGCCAGACTCTTATGTCTATTCAACTTGCGTCGATTCATGGTTCTTTCTTCGGACCACTGCGCATGTTTATTTAACTTGCGTTGATGCGCGGTTCTCATTACAGACCACTGCGCATATCTATTCAACTTGCGTCTATGCGTGGTTCTTTTTTAGGACAAGTGCGCATGTTTGTTCAACTTGCGTTGATGTGCGGTGCTTATTTTGGACCGGATCGCATGTTTATTTAACTTCCGTCGACGCGCGGTTCGCATTTCAGGCCATTGCCAATGTTTATTTAACTTGTGTTGATGCGTGGTTCTCATTTCAGACCAGTGCGCATGTTTCTTTGGGTTGCATCGATGCGCGGTTCTTTTTTCGGACCACTGCGCATATTTATTTAACTTGCGTTGATGTGCGGTTCGCATTTCGGACCAGTGCACAGGCTTCTTTAGGCTGCGTTGATGCGCGGTTCGCATTTCGGACCACTGCGCATGTCTATTAAACTTACGTCGATGCGCAGTTCTTTTTTCGGACCAGTGCGCATGTTTACTTAACTTGCGATGATGCGCGATGCTTAGTTTGGACCAGTTCGCATCTTTATTTATCTTCCGTCGATGCGCGATTCACATTTCGGGCCAATGCGCATGTTTATTTAACTTGCATCGATGCGCAGTACTTAATTTGGACTACTGCAAATGTTTATTAAACTTGCGTCGATGTGCGGTTGTTAAATCTGACTACTGCGCAAGTTCATTTAACTTGCGTTTTGCGCTCATTTCCTTTTTTTTTAAATTCCGAAAAATTCAAAAGTTTTCCAATTCACTCAAAAAGCACAAGCCGTATGCATGACCCCCTAGAGACGGCTCATATCGAAAATAAATGAAATCTGATAAAAACTGTAGGAGGAAATGCATTTTGAATTTTTTTCTTCAAAAATTCTCTCATCGACTGAAAAAGACAGGCCATATTTACGACACCCTAAGCATGCCTCAGCCCCAAAATTAATGATGTTTGATCAAAAAAACAGGCCAAAATGCATTTGGAGGAATTTTCATCAAAAATTCCCCCGAAATAAAAAATTCCCAATGCATTTTGAATTTTTTTCTTCAAAAATTCTCTGATTCTCTGATCATGACACCCTAAGCATGCCTCAGCCCCAAAATAAATGTTTGATCAAAACTGCAGGCGAAAATGCATTTGGAGGAATTTTCATCATAAATTCCCCCGAAATAAAAAATTCCCAAGTCGATTCAAATAGCAAAAATAAATGAAATCGGATAAAAACTGTAGGAGGAAATGCATTTTGAAGTTTTTCTTCAAAAATTTCCAAAAACTACAGAAATTGTCGGATCGACTAAAAAGCGCAAGTCGTATGCTCAACCCCTTAGAGATGCCTCAAATAAAAAAAAAATAAAAAAGAAAAAAGAAAGAAAGAAATCGGTTCAAAACTGTTTTTTTCTTCAAAAATTAACTAAAAATACAAAAATTGCCCGATCAACTAAAAAGTACAAGCCGTATGCACTCACACCAAAAGTAAATGACATCGAATCAAAATTGTAGGGCTTAGATGCATTTTGAATTATTTTCAAAATTTTGGCTTAAAAAATTCCCCAAAAATACAAACAAAAAAAGCACAAACCGTATGCACGGCCCTTTAGGGGTGCCTCATACCAAAAATAAATGACATCGGGTCAAAAATGTAAGAGGAGAAAATTTTAAATTTCTTCAAAAATTCTCCAAAAATTCAAAAATCACCCGATCGACTAAACAAGACTGTCAAGTGACAGTGGCCAAGTTGAGGATTCAGTCTTGTGCTTCTTGGAAAATGGTAAGACAGCCTGATCTGGTTGAATGTTTGTTTTATATTAAATTACGCTGAAATTATGAAAATTTCTGAATATTTGTAATAAATGGGAAAAAATGCAGACACAGGAATTTTACTCCAATTTCTTATTAAAAACAAACAGAAGTCAAATGTCATATTTTAGGGTCACAGAATTAATTCCTGCACTTTTAAAGCGAATATTACAACTTTCTTGCATTGTCGCCCAATTTTCCCTATTATCGCCCACCCGAAAAATATCACATTAATAATATTTTCGGGCCACAGAATTGATTCCTGCACTTTAAAAGGGAAACTTACAACTTTCTTGTATTAACGCCTAATATTCCCTATTATCTCCCACCCGAAAAATATCATCATTATCATATTTTCGGGTCATACAATTGATTCCTGCACTTTTAAGCGAAAATTACAACTTTGTTGCATTATCGCCCAATGTTCCCTATTATCGCCCACCTGAAAAATATCACATTTATCATATTTTCGGGTCATAGATTTGATTCCTGTACTTTAAAATCGAAAATTATAAATTTCTTACATTATCGCCCAATGTACCCCATTATCGCCCACTTGAAAAGTATAATATTTATCATATTTTTGGGTCATAGAATTGATTCCTGCCTTTTAAGCGAAAATTACAACTTTCTTGTATTATCGCCCAATGCTCCCTATTATCGCCCACCTTAAAAGTATCATATTTATCACAATTTTGGGTCATACAATTGATTCCTGCACTTTTAAAGCGAAAATTACAACTTTCTTACATTATCGCCAAATGTTCCCCATTATCACCCACCTGAAAAATATCATATTTATCATATTTTCGGGTCCTAGAATTGATTCCTGCACTTTTAAAGCGAATATTACAACTTTCTTGCATTATCGCCCAATGTTCCCTATTATCGCCCACCTGACAAGTACCATATTTATCATATTTTCGGGTCAGGGAATTCATTCCAACACGTTTAAAGCCAAAATTACAAATTTCTTGTATTATCGCCCAATGTTCCCTATTATCACCCACCTTAAAAGTATTATATTTATCACATTTTCGGGTCATAGAATTGGTTCCTGTACTTTTAAATCGAAAATGACAACTTTCTTGCATTATCGCCCAATGTTCCCAATTATCGCCCACCTGAAAAGTATCACATTTATCATATTTTCGGGTCATACAATTGATTCCTGCACTTTTAAAGCGAATATTACAACTTTCTTGCATTATCGCCCAATTTTCCCTATTATCGCCCACCTGACAAGTACCATATTTATCATTTTTCGGGTCAGGGAATTCATTCCAACACGTTTAAAGCCAAAATTACAACTTTCTTGTATAATCGCCCACCTTAAAAGTATTATATTTATCATATTTTCGGGTCATAGAATTGGTTCCTGTACTTTTAAATCGAAAATTACAACTTTCTTGCATTATCGCCCACTGTTCCCTATTATCGCCCACCTGAAAAGTATCATATTTATCGTATTTTCGGGTCCTAGAATTGATTCCTGCACTTTTAAAGCGAATATTAGAACTTTCATGCATTATCGCCCAATGTTCCCTATTATCGCCCACCCCAAAAATATCACATTTATCCTATTTTCGGGTCATAGAATGGATTCCTGCACTTTTAAAGCGAATATTACAACTTTCTTGCATTATCGCCCAATGTTCCCTATTATCGCCCACTCGAAAAATATCATAGAACTGACCAACTGACAACAAAATTACTGAAATCATTGAAGTCCACCCAGAAGTATTTGCATGTAACACATTGTGCCCCTCTGCAAATTGAAATTTTGCTTTTTTAAGGAGAAACATGGAAATTTCCAAATTCGTATTCGTATTTTGCCCAAATTGGCAATAAAATCGCTAAAAATGGTTTAAACCAAAAAATAAAAAAATTTCCTAATACAGTAAAGGGTTAGGAACTCCTGTTTAAAATTTGGTAAGAATCGGATAAAAAATAAAAAAGTTATTCCACTTTTAACGGTCGCGGGACGGGCGGACAGACAGATGAATAGCCCTGTTGGCTGAAAAGCCAACTGGGCTAAAAAAAAAAAAAAGAAAGAAAGAAATCGGGTCAAAACTGTAGGGGCAAATGCATCTTGAAGTTTTCTCTTCAAAAACTCATTAAAAATACAAAAATTGTCCGATCGACTGAAAACGCACAAACGTATGCCTCATAAAAAAAATAAATGATATCGGATCGAAAATGTAGCAGGAGACACATTTTAAAAGTTTATTCAAAAATTCGCCAAAAATTCAAAAATCACCCAATCAACTAAAAAAGCACAAGCCGTATACACGACCGCTTAGGGATGACTCACACCAAAAATAAATGACATCGAATCAAAATTGTTGGAGTAGATGCATTTTGAATTATGTTCAAAATTTTTGCTTCAAAATTCCCCCAAAATACAAAAATTGTCCGATCGACTAAAAAAGCACAAGCCGTATGCACGACCCTTTAGTGGTGCCTCATACACAAAATAAATGAAATCGGATCAAAAATGTAGGAGGAGATACAGTTTAAAAATTTTTCTTAAAAAATTCGCCAAAAATTCAAAAATCATCCGATCAACTAAAAAAGCACAAGCCGTATGCAAGACCGCCTAGGAATGCATCATACCAAAAAGAATTGACATCGAATCAAAATTGTAGGAGTAGATGCATTTTGAATTATTTTCAAAATTTTTGCTTAAAAACTTCACAAAAAATTCAAAAATTGTTCGATTGACTAAAAAAGCACAAGCCGTATGCGCGACCCTTTAGGGGTGTCTCATACCAAAAATAAATGAAATCGGATGAAAAATGTAGGAGGAGATACGTTTTAAAGTTTTTTCTTCAAAAATTCGCCAAAAATTCAAAAATGACCCGATCGACTAAAAAAGCACAAGCCGTATGCATGACCCCTTAGGGATGCCTCATACCAAAAATAAATGACATCGGATTAAAATTGTAGGAGGAGATGCATTTTGAAGCAAAGTTTACTAAATAAACAACTAACTAACTAACTAACTAACTAACTAACTAACTAACTAACGGACGCCACATGCAAACCGATAGGAATACCCCAGCTCACGTGTAACGTAAGCTGGGCTAATAAAAAAAAAAGGATGAAAAGCGAAAAAAAGGATAAAAAAAGGATGAAAATTAAAAAAAAGTATAAAAAAAAGTATTTAAGGATAAAAAAAGGATAAAATCGGGCTTTTTCAAAAAAAAGGATAATCCTTTTAAAAAAGGATGATGTGGCAACACTGATATAAAGAAAATCCATTGTGAAAAAAAAAAACAAAAACAAAAATAAAAAAAAAAAACAAAAGAAAAAATTAAACAAAAAAAATAATAATAACAATAAAATAATTAATAAATAAACAAAATTAAAAAAAAAATATCACGAAAACTAGTCTCTGCATAAACCTCACATTACTGTATTTATGCCCGAGATCTGCTGGAAAACCTGCAGCATGCAGCCCACGAAGATGGCGCGTCGAACGGTGGGCGTGAGGAACGCGCGGATAAACACGGGCCTGTCACCAGCTGCAACATGTCAACAAAGTCAACATATTTGTCAGCCGTCTTTCCAAAACTCAATAACAAACTGCACATAAAACAGCCAGCACTAGGATTATACTGTTTTTATTTTTTTTTTCATATATTGTTACTGTTTTTCTCGAATATGATATACAATGGCAGTTTTCTGTGTATAAAAAAAGGCAAAAAGGAGGGAAGATAAGTTGTTACCTTCTACCCCGATACGTATAGCCTTGAGCCTCAAACTGCTCTCACCTTGGGCCTCAGATTGCTCCTGTACCGCTGCTCTCACCTTGGGCCTCAGATTGCTCCTGCACCGCTGCTCTCACCTTGGGCCTCAGATTGCTCCTGTACCGCTGCTCTCACCTTGGACCTCAGATTACTCCTGCACCGCTGCTCTCACCTGGTGCCTCAGATTGCTCTTGCACCGCTGCTCTTACCCTGGGCCTCAGACTGCTCCTGCGCCGCTGCTCTCACCTTGGACCTCAGATTGCTCCTGAACCGCTGCTCTCACCTTGGGCCTCAGATTGCTCCTGCACTGCTGCTCTCACCTTGGGCCTCAGATTGCTCCTGCACCGCTGCTCTCACCTTGGGCCTCAGATTGCTCCTGCACTGCTGCTCTCACCTTGGGCCTCAGATTGCTCCTGCACCGCTGCTCTCACCTTGGGCCTCAGATTGCTCCTGCACCGCTGCTCTCACCTTGGGCCTCAGATTACTCCTGCACTGCTGCTCTCACCTTGGGCCTCAGATTGCTCCTGTACCGCTGCTCTCACCTTGGGCCTCAGATTGCTCCTGCACCGCTGCTCTCACCTTGGGCCTCAGATTGCTCCTGCACCGCTGCTCTCACCTTGGGCCTCAGATTGCTCCTGCACCGCTGCTCTCACCTTGGGCCTCAGATTGCTCCTGCACTGCTGCTCACACCTTGGGCCTCAGATTGCTCCTGCACCGCTGCTCTCACCTTGGGCCTCAGATTGCTCCTGCACCGCTGCTCTCACCTTGGGCCTAAGATTGCTCCGGCACTGCTGCTCTCACCTTGGGCCTCAGATTGCTCCTGCACTGCAGCTCTCAACTTGAGCCTCAGACTGCTCATACACTGCTGCTATCACCTTGGGCCTCAGACTGCTCCTGCACCGCTGCTCTCACCTTGGGCCTCAGACTGCTCCTGCACCGCTGCTCTCACCTTGGGCCTCAGATTGCTCCTGCACCGCTGCTCTGATGGTTTCTACTTCTTCTTCTACGTCTTCTCTTCCCCGCACTCGCTTCAGGACCGCCGTCGCTTCCTCTAGTCTGTTCTTGCCGATTAACCAGCGTGGACTCTCAGGCATGAACAGGAATCCCACGAACTGAATGATGGAAGGTAGCCCAGCCAGCCCAAGCATGTACCTTTGAATATTTATATAAGCTTACATGTAATTTTTATATCTTTATCATTATGTTATTTTTATTATTATTTTATTACTGTACATTTATATTTGTTTCATGGGTCGTTAACCCGAATCGCACTTTGTTACCCACTTTATTTAGATGGTTCCAATATATAATACATGTGAATTACAGCGTCTCACCCAATGCTAGTCCCAGCGAACACTTCCTATTTGGGCTGTGAACCGGTTCGGAAAACTGAACCGCGGTTAGAACCGGTTTTCTAACACAAAAAACCGGTTTTAACCGGGTTTTTTCACGAGACACGTTACTGGCCAAAAATAGAGTGATTTTACTTATCACATCAAAAACGTGAACGTAACTTTCTAACCAGGACTTCTGTTTTGCTATGCATACAAATCGATATTTTTCGTAAAAATCAGCAGTTGCAATTGCACTGAGTTTCTGTTTCAATTTTCAACTAAAATAATTCAGTGTTCAACAATTTCAAATTGTCCAATTCCTTTGGACTTGCAAAACATAACAAGGATGTCCAAGGACATGACCCAGCCGAGTTACCAAACAAGGAAAGAGAGAAACGAAACGAATACTGTTAGGTCAAAAAAATGAAGTATGTAAAATGCATTTAATTCGAATTTGGGCTACCAGAAAAGGGATGTTGAAGAGGTTTGGTTTTGACGATTCATGTATTTACCGACATTTACACAATTTTACACAATTTTTAAAATTCCACCATTTCGGCATTTTTTTGTCATTTGCGAAAAAAAGCAAAGTCCAGTTGGAGAAGCACCTAAGAAACTTTCGATTAAAATTTTAAACTATATGAAAAAGAATGAGAGAAATAAATGGTTTGACAATTCAGTTATTTATTGCTATTTATTCCAGTTTTTGCCAAACTTCAAAGTTCCACCATTTCGGCAGTTTTTGGCGAACCGCGAAAAAAATAATAGCCTGGTAGGCGAACCCCAGGAGAACATCCCTGCGTAACATCTAAACGATTGGAGTAAAACTGTAGGAGGAGTAGCATTTAAAAAATGGGTCAAAACGGGCACAATAGTGCCGCCATTTTGTCAGTTTTTCGTCAACCGTCAAAAAAAGTAATAGCCAGGTGGGGGACCACCCAGGGAACATTCCTGCGTAATATCAAAACGATTGGAGCAAAACTGTAAGAGGAGTAGCATTTTAAAGGAAAAGTTGAACATACGCACATACATTCAAGCCCCCTATAGTGATACGACTAACCCAGTCCGACAAAGTCGGCTAAGTTAAAAACATAGGCATCAGAGATGCAAAGCCCCCAGCCCGCGCCAACAAGTCGCAACAAATTAAGTTCAGAGGTTTATAAGTTCGACATTTTTGGGTTGATCAAACTGAAACCTTGATGTTGCACATCTTTTGTTAACATGCCGCACGAAACATGGTGTGTAAAATAAAACGGGAAGCAACGCAACCTATTTTTGGCTTTGCGTTGTGTTTTGCAGACAAATTGCCAAAAGTAAACGAATATAAATAAACAAAAAGCGAAAACAGCACAAGATTTTAAAAAAAAAAACGGAAAAAACCGGTTTTCCATTTTCGAACTGATTAACTTAACCGCGAAAATAAAAAACCGCGGTTTTCAGGTGAACCGGTTTAACCGCACAGCCCTACTTCCTATCTTCCCAGGGCAGAACGGGTCACAATTCCTGTAATTGAAATGACCACTGATCTACAAATTCGAGACTATGGATGTTTCGGCGCACATTCCCGGACAACGAGGTTCGCACTAGCAGACTTTTTCTTAAAATCACGTTGGTTCGACCTCGACGCAACTCCCCAACTTGAGTAGAATGGTTTTGTAATGGTATACATATGCAGTGTTGTTGTGGGCAATAATGGGGGATCCTCCATCTTGATCTCAACAAAACATCTATTTTCCTCTGTACAAAATCGTTATTTGACCATAAAAAATGTGCGCCATAATTTACAATTAGGCCATTTATGTGGTGGACCCTTTCATAAACAACGCTATTAGGCCGACTCGTGCACCGAGACTAGCAAACTTGGCATCAATGCTAAGTTCTATTATAGGAACTGTGACTCTTGCTGTCAGAAGACGACTCCTGGAGTCATCTAGGACTAACCCAATGCTATTAATGAACAAAACCTTAGGTGTATAGCTACCCAATGAAGCTGTGCTCAGGACTGGTTTTTTTTCCCCATGATTAATCTTTATGGTTATTACACGTTTATAGCACACCAGATCTTGTGTTGGCAGAGATGCGTTACCTCCAGCCTTCCGGGACACTGCTGAAAAGTCCGTCCACGACGGATGCTATGAACTGCCCCCCGGTGATGAATAAATTGTTGAGAACAATGAGACGACCCCTCAAGTGGGCAGGCGCACACTCTGCTATGTAAATAGGCACAGTCATTGAGGCAAACCCTAAAATCAAATCAAAAGCTGGTTTAGTTTACTAATTTTGGTAACTACAAGACATCGTGTTCACGTAAAATAAGCGTATTCAAAATCTGCAGTTTAGGAAAAAGCTTTGCCGTTCTCATGTAAAGCATTGCCATAAATGTTCTTGAGAAACCACAGAAAAAACACACTGAAAACTGACAAACCACATTTCATTTTAAACACACTGGCAAATATGATAAAAATCATTGCGAATTATTAGTTTAAAAATAACCCAGTAAACTGCTGGCTTACTAAATTTTAAAGTGGACATATTCAGCTTTTTATATATATTCATTCAACGAAATTTTCATCAAAATGGAGGATAAAACCCACATATAACCAGGGTTGGCCTTTTTCCCAGGTGGAAAGTCCGCGGAAAAAAACTCTCTTTAACTTTCTTAAGGCTTCACCGCAGTTTGCCTTTGGCACAGACTGGAGCCAGTCACGCTTCACTGTTATTTTGTTATCATGTGAGATGTCTGAGCACTGTTTGTGTATACCTTATAATTATGTGTCGTAATAAGCCGCAGGGCTGGAAAAAAAATCCGATTTTTTAAATAAAAAATTATGATTTTTGATTTTTTTTATTTAAATGGAATTTTTTTTATTTTTTGATTTAAATCAACCCCCCCCCCCCCACAAAAAAAACCAAAAAAAAAAAAAAAGCCAAAATATAAAAATGCACCACCCTTTTACCAGTTTATTGAAGACTCATTACACTGTCTTGTAAGATATTTCTAAACACATTTACAGTTCACAAAATAGGTGAAAACTGTGTTAACTTTAATTGTTCAAAGCTTATTTAAGGACCGGTAACAAAACGCAAGCCGTCTGCCAGACATGTTAAAGCTTCCAGTGATGTTGTTGTCTCAGGTTCTCAATGAATAAGTAAAGAAGCAGTCGATTTGGGGGATTTAAATAGACCTTGCATGATGCGTAACACATAATACTTTGTTTGCAAGCACATGGGGTAGACACGCTTTTCCAACACCGGAGTAAGTACAGTTTGAGATGCTACCGGGATTTTCCAAATAAAATCTGGCCGCCTAAATGTCTACTCCCAAGTTAATGTTTGTATAATGGTAATGCTTATAATCATCTAATACTGTAGGGTATCTTCTCAGACACCACCGGTATTGACCTTCTCACAGAGTGCTGCTCGCGTACCATATGAATGCTTTCTTCAAACAGAAGGGATTGCAAACAAATGCTGGGTGCCGTAACAGCACATGAAGGCCTTTAACACTAACCATTGTTTAAAAAAAAAATCAAAAAAATAAAAAAACCTGATTTTTTTACGTTGATTTAAATAATGATTTAAATCGTGATTTAAATCAATTGATTTAAATCATACCAGCCCTGATAAGCCGTACACCGAGGAATGCGCATCCAGGTCCACCCACCCATGTCTTGGCTGAAACTCAGTTCCCATACCCTTTTAATTAGTCAAATGCTTTGTGCTTAATAGTCGCAAGCAATTTTGATGGGTAAAACTAAAAATATCTTCCGTACCTTGAATACCACCCCAGTTGCCTAAATATTTCTTTATCAACCTGTTAATCAACACCTGAGTGTGTATTCATATACTGAATTCAGGGTTGAGACTTCGTAAAATTTTCTGGTCGCCCGGCAGAGAAGTTAGTCGCCCGGCGCAATTTTCGCAAAATTTGTCTAGCCCGCCTCACATGAAAAAAAAAAAAACAACAACAAAATGATGTTTAAAATAATCAACAGTATTTACCTGAAAATACTCAAAAAACAAGTTAGTCGCCACTTTTTCGAGTTGGTCGCCCGAGCCAAAAGTTGGTCGCCACGGGCGACCGCGAAATCTCAACCCTGTAATTTCTATGACAATTTCGCCGTATTTACTTGTGGATAAATTAAAAAGTCAACCATTGATATTTCAGGTAAATTTCGGCATTTTACCATTTCTGCTATTTTTTTATTACACCCGTGAAACGGAGATATATAGTTTTTTTTTTTTTTTGGCTGTTATTGTCACTGTCCTGGAAAACATTAGTCCTCGATGACTCTTGCGGTCTTCCTATGCCAACAAGAGTCATAGTTCCCATAAAAGAACATACCATTGATGTCAATTTTGCTAATCGGCGCACGACTGGGACCAGTGGTGTTAGTTTGGAAACGGTGCACCACATAATGACACCAATTACAAATTATGGTGCCCGCGCACAATTTTTATGGTCATATAACAATTTTGTATTGTGAAAAATATGTTTTTTCTTGAGATCAAGATATCGACTCCCCCCCCCCCTCCCCCCCAATATCGCAATGAATCTGCAATTAGAAACCCACTCTTTACTCTAGTCTGGGAGTTTCACCGAGGCCGAAAATAATGCCCCAGGGTACTTCTCAGTGTGCTACTTTTTTTTTTTAAGAAAAAGCCTGCTAGTTCGAACCTCGGTGTCCTGGAACGTGCGCCGAGAGATCCAGAACCCGGAAAATTAATATCAATGGGCATTTGTTGCAGGAACTGTGATTCTTTCTGTTCTAGAAAGATGGAAATGGTCCACTGGAATTAGGAAAAAATAGGTTTTGTCCCGGAAAATGCCAAACCTGATAAATATATAAAATCGACTTACCAATTCCTATCCCAAGGATTGCTCTTCCAATTAAAAGCATCCATTTATTAACTGCTACGCCGAGAACAACAGCTCCGACGGTGAAAACAAGACTCGCAATGACAATAACAGGTTTCCTCCCCAATAATTCATTGAAGGACCCTGAGAGGAAAGCGAATATTGCGCAAAAACCAATTGTTATACTGACAAACAATTCTTGCCATAAAGTTGTTAAGGCAAAATGTTCCCGTATCAAAATCAAAGCCCCAGATACAACTCCTGTGTCGTAACCAAATAGAAAACCACCAATGGTAGAAAAGAAAGTCAATGTGTAGACAAATCTCGGAGTCTTTGCATGTCTCTCTTGAATGGAACCCACATTATCGCCTGGTTTTGGGGAGGAGGTGGGTGAACTGCCATCAGTCCCACTTGGCGGCTGAGTAGCACCATAGTTTAAAGAAGTGTCACTGTCGGTTGTATCTCCCTCTTTAAGTAAAGGCAATTTATCGTATTTTGCCATATTTGCAAGTTTTATCATCCTAAAAACATTTTGAAGGTTGCATTCGTTTTCGCCATTTCTTATCTTGGGGTGCGTTTCTTTATGACTCAAATAACGTATTTATACATTCTTCAAAAATTTAGACGTTTTCTTCTGCATTATTAATTTCTGCAGAATGTCTAAATCGTATTTAACTTTCAAGTAAAAGACAGCAGACCTGCACCAAATGAAATTTTCTGCTGAGGAGTAATTTGACATCAAAAAGCCTGAATGTTACATTTTTAACGGTTATTTGTTTTTAGTTTATGTTTAATACAACAGGAATTATTCGTCATTTTAACAAGTACTTCTTAAAAATGTTTGGCTTTTTCAGTGATGTTAAGTATAAGTAGGGCCTTTTATTTTCGCCCTGTTCTGGTCCAAAACAGCCCGTCGACAAGCCTGCTTTTCTCTAGCATAAATCAGATCAATGCCAGACAAAGGTGATCAATACTAGGGGCATATCACAGCTTGAATCACCCTCAGTAATTGGCCAAGGCGCGTTTTTATTGCTTCGCAGTTCTTCAGAAATTTATAATGTGTTTCTTTGTACGCTATTCTTCAGAAAATCATAATGTATTCTAAAGAAAAGTAGACACCACAATAAAACGCGGTCTTGCATTCTCGTGTGGAGTAGGGAGAAAAGGAGCGTTCTGCCCCAGGATTCTGCCCCTGTCAATTAAACTCCCCCCCCCCCAATCCCAGTAGGCAGCGGACATATCAAACCTAGGACAAAGTGTGTCAGACCCCCCTAGGGAGCGACAGTTCTGGATCCTCCCACCCGACCTATTAGGACATAGTGTGTATGTCAGGCCCCCTCCCAGGCAGCGGACATATCAAACCTAGGACAAAGTGTGTCAGATTCCCCCCTGGGCCTGACAGTTCTGGACCCCCCTCGGATTTTTAGGACATAGTATGTGTGTATCAGGCCCCCCGGCCTATCAGGACATATTGTGTGTGTCAGGCCCCCCCTCCCGGGCCAGCAAATTATAGAAAATTTATTATTGAAACATATTACGTCATGGTATGTAGGCCCCGGGCCAGTAAATTATAGATAATTTAGTTTTGGAACATATTATTTCATGGCATGTAGCCCCCCCCCCCCGTAGGAAATTTTAGAAAATGTATTTTTAGACATATTAGGACATAGTGTGTCACACTCCCCCGCAAAAAAATTATTATAAAAGTGCCATTTCGTCCCTAAAAATGCCATTAAGTCATCAAGACATTATGAAAACGCCACTGAATATACCTCCAGCTATAAACATAGACATTGATGACCTATTCAGTGCTAATGAAACGGTTGTTTTGGATGACACATGGTTAACTATGGAAGAGAATGATGAGTTCCTGGCTGCAATGACAGACGCTAAAAATCCCTAGAGAAAGGGTTAAGCGCTCCGTCAGATGTCCCTGCAGTGCAGCAAAAAATGCCAGATCCTGAGAGATCTGACTACCCCTTTTGGGTTGCGAATGCTCTTATTTATGGTAGCACCAAGCAACTCAGCACAAAGTTAAAAGCATATCTGAAGCATCTTGATGAAGCTGAAGAAGTTGTCATGTCCAGCGATGGCGAAGACGAGCATCTCACGAGGGTCAAGTCTAAATTTGAATCCAGAAAGACCATTCCTGTGAGCAACGAAGATGTCACGCTGTTGAAACGGAAGTTTCGGGCAATGCTTCTTCTAGTTTATACTGACATTTTACGGTGCTTATGCGAAGAAGGCTTTTTCAACAAAGACACGTACATATACCCGACTGAAGAAATGAGTGACACCGTTCGGCTCATCCGCATTCTAGAAGGAAAAACACAGCATAATCACGCGCCAGAGCCACAGTTCTGCGAGGCCATGAACAGACCTTTAGTCCAACTTTTTAGAAGCCTTTATGAGGAGCATTTTAAGACCTGGTGAGTGCTGACGCCAAAGTGTTGCGATTTCAAATGTGCGAAGGCCATGCTACATGGTTTCAAATATCTTGAAGAGCGCATTTAACTGCATGATATGATAGCCTGCCTCGACGAAAAAGGACATTTCACCATGCCAATGCTCTTTGCACGGCTAATGAGCAGTTGCAGACGAGGAGACTTTTTAGTAATCGTCATGAGGCAATCTCTAACAGACGGTCTGCCAACAGCCTTTCCTAATTCTTTCAATGAGCTGACTCAACAATTTTACAACCATCTCGTGAAAACATACACGTGATGTAATACGTCATACTGTATAAAAGGAGCGGGTGAAGAGGACCAAGTCAGCATTCAATGTGTAGCCATGGAGAAGACAAGTAGCTTTAAAATTAGTGTGAACTTAAACATTACTGTGTAGCATGGAGAATTTGGGCCATTTCTTCGAATCAAACTTGGAGAGAAATGGCTTGCTTTAGCGCCATCCTTGTGGAAAATTGTGTGTCAGAACTTGAGAAATTTACGCAACATTGGCTTCAAACTGTACTTAACGCAAGTGATTCATTTCATATCAAAGCATGCGCTATATGAGTTTTGTGCGCACATCACTGTTTAATGGGGCAGTATACAAGTATTACACCAACATGAATGACGGTGAATGGGAGACAATGCTTCAGGAGATGGACAATATCAACTCAGCCTTATTCGTCAAACCTGAGCCAGTTCCATGTACGGAACGTCGTGGTGTGTAAACTGTCATCAAACTGCAACAGGGTAATCGGATGAAGGTGTCAATCCGAGAAAAAACTGGCTGAAGTTCAATTCGAGAATATGAACGTGTAAAATCAGCTTGGACTTACCTGTGAATATTGTGGTGCTTACGGGTATGCCAGTGAGTATGATTGTCACTGCCTCAAGTACAATTGCAAGATGTGTGAACCAGGCAACTTCTGCAACAAGTGTGGCTCGCTAACAGTATCTGGAGAGTAAGCTCAGACTTTTTTAACCATTTGCTCGTCAGTCGTCATAGTGTGCAGATGTGTTTTTAACAAATACTATTCAACCACTACGGAGATGTGAAGCAAGATGATATAGAAACGTGTTTCAAGGAGCAGTACGTGGACTACATGATAAGTGAACGTTTTGGATCTATTGAAGAACAACTGCAACACTTTAACATCTATTGGGAACTTGCTCATTCAACGCTGAACTTGCCAAACTTACGTGACGATTTCATCAAAGAGTGTGTGCTTTCAAACATTGATGGATCTGAGGGGTTTGATGTGAAAGCAGCATTTCACTTTGCTCGATTTGATCCAAGACTGTTTGATGAAGTGAGACATTGGTTAATCTATATTGCAGTATAATGGCAGGCATTACATCGAGACAATATATTGTGCCAAAAGTATATTGTGAAGAAATGTTATTAGCTGTAAAAAAATTTGCATGTTTAGTATATCCTGCTTGTCAAAATAAAGAGTGTTAAGAACATACTTGTCATTTCACATGTGTCTATGCATATTGAAATTAAGCTAAATATTATATTCATTTAGATAAAGTGTTGGACAATGCAAATAAACGTTGTGAGAAATATGGTTTAAAGACTGTAACATTTGATGAATTAAGTAGTTATTTAGAGTACATTGAAGATCAATGGACTCCAGTTATTCACACCATTGTGTCTATACTTGATTTGTAAAAAAACATGTGTTTGTACAAAACAATAAACGGTAAAATATGCTGATTGATTTGTGAGGCGAATAAAATGTAAGATATATTGATAAGTGGTGTTCATTTATTGTTAACATGTCGACGTGGAAAGACTACTTAACCAATATTTACTTTAATCCTGGCCAACCCGGGGCATTTGCTGGTACTTACAAACTTTATCACATATTAAAAACATAAACACCCAATCACTCATTCCAAAGTGGAGAAATGGCTACAGGATCAAGATGCATTCAGTTTACTGCAACCTGTAAAATACAGGTTTAAAAGGTAGCATGTCATTACACGTGGTATTGATGACATGTGGGATATTGATTTGGCTGACAGGAGAAACACAGCTTCCTTTAATGATGACACCCGCTTTTTAATAGTTGTCATTGATGTGCTTTCCAAATATTTTTAGTGCAGCCATTACCCAACAAATCACATACCAGTGTCGCACAAGCCTTCCAGAAGATTTTTCATGAAACACGTCGAAGACCACGAACTCTAAGATCAGATAAATAAACTGAATTTAAAAACAGATGGGTAAAATCATTTTTGAAGAAGGAGGGTATTCATGACCATACAACAAAGAATGAAAGAAGGCCAACTTTGCTTAGAGAGTCATTCGTACTTTAAAGGGAATGATATTTCGGTATTTCTTACATAACCAAACCTATCGCTATGTGGACATCCTTCCAGAATTGATGTACAATTACAACCATAGACCTCATGGCTCCTTCCCTGATAGGTATGCTCCTGCAGATATTTGAAAGGAAAAGAATCTAAAGTGTGGAAGTATATACGTACGTGGACAAATTGAAATCAACATAAAAGAAGAAGAAGAAAAAACCCTACAAACTTAAAATTTCCACATGAAATACATGTTTCAACGGGATTATCATATAAAGTAGACGCAAGAAGTCTTCATTGTCACACATCATTGTGAGAAGCAAGGAATACACTTGTATGGTGTGAAAAACTTTTTCGGCAAAGATATTGATGGAAGAACTGTAGAAAGTGACAAAAGATATTGAATCTATCTACACAATTGAAAAGGTCTTGAAAACACGAAAAAGACAAGGTGCTAAAAATTCTTTGTCAAGTGTTAGGCTGGCCAAAGAAGTTAAACAGTTGGATGGAAGAAGCAGACATTCAAAAATGAAGCATCCATTCACATGTTTGGTCTTCGGACCTACAGGCAGTGGTAAAACATTTCTGGTCAAGGAAAGTCTAGAGCAAAAGTTAATTAATCTCTCTCCAAAAATCATTTTATGGCTCTTTAAGCAGATCAGCCTTTGTACAAGGGAATGAAAGGTGTGGAATTTTACCAAGGTATTCAAGATGATATTGAAAAGCGCTTTAACCCAAAAAAAAACAAACTTATTCATCATTGACGACCTCATGACCAAATGTCATAGTGATGAGCGTATGACACGTCTCTTCAGTGTTGGCAGCAGTCATCAAAATCTAAGCAATATTTTTATTGTGCATAATTTATTCCATCATGGTAGAGAAATACGAAATATTAGTTTGAATACGCATTACATCATTCTGTTTAAAAATCCTAGAGACAGCCAGCAAATAAGTACATTAGCGCGGCAAATGTATTCTTGAAAATTACAATTTCTCATAGAAGCCTATAAAGATGCTACCAGCAAACCTCATGACTATTTATTCATTGATTTGAAACTAAAGAGAAATGATCAACTGCGTATTCGTACAAACATGTACGTTATGTATATGTTAATAAAGCAGCGTATGAACAAGAACCAAGTCACTTAACCATTCCCAGCCAAGATGTCTAAACGTATTCGAGTTAACCAGCCTTTTCTTCACTTGCTTGCATGCAGTGGACCTAAACGACGTACATCCTTGCTACAGCAAGGCTACCAAGGAGGAATTTACTAGTTTTTTTGAAAGTTGTTTGAATATATTGAAGGGCATTTACCTTTAAGCTAAAAAAATTTAAAGAATTCAAGCGTAAGCGTCGTACCCTACGCACACTGGCAGATAGGAAGATATCACTTCGAAGAAAAGAAAAGTGGTCAATCAGAAAGGAGGATTCATTGGAGCTATTGCTAAATTTGTATTACCCTTGTTAGCTCAGTTAAAATGAAAATGGTTCTCATTCCTCAATACGACTATAAAATGTTGTTAGAAAAGAAGGGAAACTACGGTGGAATCAATGCGAAAGTGAATAAACTTTTACGTTTGAAACGAACTCGTGAAAATCAACTGAAATGACGCAATTGGTTGGACGCTATTATCGAATTCAACCTCAACGTCAGCTTGAGAAAGATGAAAATGAAGCAAAGGATTCTGTGAAAACTGGTAGAACAAACATATTATCCCATTTTCAACCTTTGTGCCATGCAAAAATAACACAGTCATGTCACCACTAAATAAATATGGCTCACGCTACAAAGATAAAAATGAACTTGTTTTTAAAACGGATGATGTCCAATATTCCAATATTGTAGATTTGCTTAAAGAAGCATTTGTTTCTACAAGGAGAAAAGAACTTGAAACACCACATGGCTGGAAGTACTTTATTCAAGAAATTGTTAATACCAACATTTCACAGGCTATATTTAGTAAAAAATCTGCACGTGCCGACATACGGGATGAATAAGCTGGCGTGAATAGATGCAGCACCACCACAAACAACAACAAGAATGGCAAAATTTTTAAATGCCTTGAAACAACTGCTTCCATGTATAGAGCCAATCCTATCCAAACCACTCAAGCTTAACATTAATGAGGTTAAATATCTTGACGCTTTTGAAATTCTTTATAGATTGAATGGTGAGAAAAGTTCCATCATAAAACGGGAAAATTGGCCTAGAGGTTATTCATTATTCGCGTTGGACCTAACACCTAATTATGATGGTGATGATCATTATCCACTCATTAAACATGGGAATTTGCGACTAGAAATTAATTTTGCCGGTGCCTTGTAAAATACAGTCAATGTTATAGTGTATGCTAAATTTGATAACATCATTGAAATAAGTGCAAATTGCAGCATTCAAATCGACTACCAGTCATGAACACGAAACAGATAGATGCCATAATATCCCATGATAGAATGACAAAACACTTGTTCCAAGGTGCGCTTTCCATGGACCAGTTACCACCTTTACCACGTGGTGCCTATGTCATCAGTACAGACAATCATGTAAAAACCAGGAGAGTATTGGGTGGCAGTGTATTTTGACAATGACCCTTTAGAATATTTTGACTCTTATGGACTTCTACCTATAGATAGTCGTTCAAATAAGCTTTTAAAGTTTAATTTCATTTATAATTCAGTTCCGTTACAAACACCGATATCATCTACATGTGGATTTTGTTGTGTGTATTATATTATTCAAAGAGCTCGAGGGCATACTCCTCTTGAAATCATTGATGTATTGAGAAGAAGTGATGGTGATGTTTTGGTAAAGTAATTTGTATATAGACATTTTAAACCATTATTTTAATGATGTTGCTTGTATATAGATATTATTTAATTTTAATGTTGTATTGGTGAAGCTCTTTTAGGTAATTGTCAATCTCGTTTATTTTAAATATTATAAATAAAACAAGACAGTTTTATACAACTTTCTTTTTATTGTGTTACAAAAAACAATAATTTACATTTCAACAAAAAACTTTCTTTTTTCCAACTCGACATACACACACATAACATGAGTGGGGGAAAACAATTATTTTACATTAAACTTTTTTCCCAACACATATTAATATATGCATCATAGACATTATACCCACGTTTGTAAATGCTATGAAAACTGACATAACACTGCCCATTACCAAACTTTATTATTTTAACATTTTCATGTTCAGACAGATTCAATTCATATCCATGTTCATTCATGTGTAAGATATTCTTCATCACGATAACCCACATGGGATGTGTCAGCTCAATAGACTTGGTACCCTGCATGAGTTGCACTTTCAAGTCCTCTATGAATTCAAGCGTCCGGGTTTTCCCAATCCAATGCTTGTACCAGAGCATGCCATTCCAATGCGTTGAGGGTGATGTAGTCGTAGCGTTCTGTAAGCTTGTCATGCACGCGAAATCGTACAAACACGTCTGGGCAGTTCTCAGTCACACGCACTTCTAAATCATCTGAGGGTATAAGGAGAAAGCCAGGTAGATTGTCCTTCAACACGGATTGTTCTTCAGGTGATAGTATGATATAATTTCCAAAATGTCTTAGCACAATGTCATTACACGCGTTTCTCAGATATGAGAAGTGATCTGTAATGAGTTCATAATCCGATAGAAAGGTATTGTCCACTTGTTCTGCAAGACCTCCTTGTTAATTCACCACCATTTTCTTGAAGAGAGCATGCACTACAATGTACCATTTCATTCCACGGTCTAAGGTCTGCAGCAAATGTGTATTGATGCGGTTCTTTTGCTGTTGCATTTCTAGCGGCAAATCCGTTCCATTTTCGTTTTCAAACCGTTTTTCCTGGTCGTTTTCGCCAAGGCTAAGCCTTCTGCCTCTCCCCATTTGTCGCGTCTTTCGTCTTTTGCAGCTTCCTCCTCAACAAGCTCTTCACGAGTATGTTTCACTGCAGTTTTCCTCTCAGCTTGTGTGCATGTGTGCACGCACACACTTAACGGATGGATAGCTCACTAATGGTAGATGCAGGCCACTGACGAATGCCGACCTGACTAAAATCTGCAGCTGAGGAAGAAATTTTAGGCCAAAGTTTAAAGCTTTATTGACGGATGCCCCTTTCTCATGGACATGATAACATCAGCTTGGTAAAGTCCAGCCACACAGTATGTAAACGTATCCCTTAGCAGAAAATAAGACGACTGATCTGGCAGAAAAATAAAAAGAACTATATATTCGCCAATATTTAATCGACACACTAGAAACAAAAACACCGTGTTTAAAATTTTATGCTTTGAACAGCTCTATATTAAGGTGATAACAATTGGTATTACCTCCTTAACACTCAAAACAAAATAAAAACACGATATAATTCGTACTTAACTATTTACTTTCGTATGCACACGAATGTAGGCTTCAACTTGTGCATTCGTGCAACAGGAAGTAAAAACAATAAGTTAAAGAGTTCTCAGATGCAATTTACAAATCCCCCTCCCGCAAAAATATATGACTACAAGAAGCTTTCGTACTTATTTTGGTGCCTGATCATTCCGCGCATACATATATTGATATAATATTTTCAGTAAAATAATACCCCCTTTTTGCCTGTGTCATTGTACGTTCGATACCTGCAGGGTGCGCTCATAACTATTTTTTATGCGGCAATATCCTGCTCTATGGCCTTGACACATATGCACTATGGTGAATGTGATAATTTTCAGGACTAATATTTATTTCAAAGATGTAACTGTATATATTAAAGTTAAAAGGAAACTGTAATATATAATCATGGGGATCACGGGAATGTTAGTGCAAATTGATATCATTCAAGCAACATATCTTTTCATGTATGATTGCAATAACCGAATATTAAAAGTTAATCTAATTTATGGTATTTCATTAGAAAATTTCTGAGGGGCAAATCGGGTCCAGATTATTTATTCGACCGATTTGATGGATGAAATTTGGTGTAATAACGTGTCACTAATATAGAAATGAAACACCATAGTCGAAAGTGCGGTTCACCCCTGGGCCGTGTGAGCTATTTTGAGTCCCTCTCACACCTCCCACAGAAAGTAAACACAAATAGTATATTTTCTGCTCTGGAGAGGTACTAAATCGGAAAGATTTGGGCGGCTCAGTTCCCTCCTGGGGTGTAGTACTGATTGTCTTTTTAATAAATAGTCGACCTCAATTATGTCAATGTTAATAAGGCCGCTGGGGCCCATTTTTTTAAGGCTTTTTTTGGTTACACACTTTTCGTAATGCTCCAGTATTTTTTATCTAGCTTAATGACCAAATAAATATTTAAGTTAAATCTCTTATTTTGCATTCATTTTTATAATAAAAACTATTCAAACAGTCCAAACGTTTGAAAAATTGTAAAGTTGTTCTCTGTGTTTGGACTAAATATGTTTATAAGCAATATTACTGAGCTTTTCAAAGTTTTAACAAATGGACTTTTCCTTATAATTTTTCTTTCTTTGATCACTTCTAGCACAAGGCTAGAGATAGTTCCTTGCCCAGTAATTTAAGTGGTTTAAGTGGGTTTAATACATTTCAAAAGTTCTCCAAACTTCTTTCCATAACGTGTGATCATCAGCCTCTGCATGCATTTCTTGCAGCATAATGATGTCAGTCTTTTGCTTCTAGTATTCGAATGTTTACTGCAAGGTTGCAGCCACTTCTTATATTAAAATAATACTCTTTTAGCAAAGACATAATCTCGTTCTATGAAGTGAAATGTAGCTCGTTGGTCAATGAACAGTAACGAAAGATTTGACATATACACAGAGACGCGATACTCGCACGGAAAATAGTTGGAACTGAAATATTTTCCTCTTCTGGTCCTTTTCCACATTTGCTTCTAATGTGTTTGATTTCTAACGTTTAACCGTTATAACATAACAAACCCCCCTCCTTACATTGACTCGAAAATATGCTGTTAAAATCCTCTACTCGTTCATGTCGATGTAAAAATAATAGCAAAAATTTCTTGAGGAACTTTTGGAATGTTTGTCTAAAGAATTTCTGTGATCTGAGGGCCTTAACGCCTCAAACTATTAACCAAAATTTCCCTTAAAAAGTTTTTCTTACAAGTTTTTGCTTTATGACTTTGTCCTGTGGGTTGATAGCAAAAATATAGCATAAAGTTGGCGTAGGCGGAGAAAGCACCTAAGAAGGGCACCCAGCGAATTACTTGCTGATCAAGCTTAGTTATCTGCCAAGCTCTTATCTTATCGTTGGTCTACCAAAAACTTGTCTTAACACTACAATGGTATGTATCCAAGTAAACGAGTTAGAGGTTAAGACCGTCGCCTGTTTTCTGGACCTCAGCTGTGGCGATACCACTTGTATTTGTCACGAACTGAGAGAAATTTTTGCGTCAATAAATTTAAAAAATAATTAACAGGTAACATTAATAACGGTTATTGAAGAATTAGAGTGTTTTCAAAAAGTAATAAAATAATTAATAACATGTTTAATCCCGGTAAAATTCGCAATGCCAATCGTGGTGTAGAAGTAAGCATTTGCAAACGTTTTCGTGCAAACGAGCATGAAGCCAAAAGGTTTGTGTAATTTAACTTACAAGATGATTTCTAAGAATTTCACTAAATTCACACGGTGTTCATCCGCATTGACTCATATAGACAGATTGATCAAAATTCCTATCTGTCTAACATTTGACCATTTTATCGCTTTGTCTTCAATTGAAGTTTAGAAAGATATGCAGTGTTTAACATGCTTGTTCTACATGTTGCGATCTGTTAAGGATGCAGAAATTATATATTACCACAAGCAGATGAATTTCAACATGCCAAAATGCAACATGCTATGAATAACAGGTAACAGGTAAGATAATATAAGTGTGATTTAATCACACTTATATATCTGCAGTATATAGAACTTTGTTTTTATTATTGTGATTATTCACATAAATTTTCATGTCATTGTGAATTATGAATAAAGAAGCTGATATTTCGTTATTTAACTCATTTGTTTTACTTCTAAAATAACGGGCATAATTTTGCGAAAAATGAAACTTTTCTTAATGTAATTAAATATACTAATAGCCTTGTTGAAAGAAATGTCAGAGGCAATGCACATATTACTTTTAAAAAAGAAATTCAGTAATCTCATTAGCTTTTTATCTCTTAGAAATAGGTCATACTAGTAAGAAAATTTTGAGCTTACTTTATTTTCCAGATTGTCGAAAAGGAAAATTAAATTAAAGATACGCATGCGAGCAATAGAAATTACAAAATTCTGAACTGATATAAAATGAGGGGCCTCCCCTCCTTCTCCAACCAATAAGCCATGTGGATTCCAAACTTGCTGAACTAGAAATTTAGTCAAGTTTTTTAACTGTGGTGAATGGAATATTTTTAAATAAACCCAAAAGAAATACGTAATTGTTGCAAAAAGTACACATATAAAAAAGTTCACGACAAAACATTGCATAGACAACTTTACACTGTATTTCTAAAGAGATAAAATGCCACAATAAATGTCTCAATTTGTATCAAACTCGCCAACACATTGTTCACTTTCCGAAAATGTCATAGTATGATCTTTGTACAGTATGTTGTAGTCATCCGTGGTGCATTATTTTTGCTATCAGAAGACTCCTGGAACGTCTAAGACAAAAAAGTAGTTAATGTCTATCATATCAATAGAAATACAATTAAATTGCGAATAATGCCCTTTCATTGCTTGCACAAATTTAGATTCCACATCATTTGCAAACAAATGGTGGACTGAAGAGCAAAGAGTAGATTACAGATAAATGAGTTGATCGAAGATGAAAGAATGGATCAAATATTAAATAGTACATCGAAGTTTACATAAGGGATCAAAGATAAATGATTCAAAATGGACCGATGCACTTACTTCCAAACAGTTATCACGTTAATGAGCAGCAGAAGATGCGCATGTAAGTTGAACAATGTTGATTACTTACCCACCAAATGAACAGTTTTAGCACTTTGGTTCTACCGACTGTCGTACATTGTAAAGAACACTCGCCATAACAATGCAGTAGAAAGACCAATAAGAAGGGTCGTTAGAATGATTGCAGCGACAATCAGCTCCGTTACCGCCGGACAGTCTTTGTAAGTGACGCCAAAAAACCATGTGGGCAAGCAACAAGAATTGCCGGACAGAAAAAAAGAACATCATAATACAACCACAAAAACATAGCAGTGCCAAAACATAATCCCTATAAATCAGCAAATCATATATAGTGTAATAGAAGATACGCCTTATTCGAAACTGAAACTTCTGAAAGCAACAGTGTAACACCCTTATTTTAATCTCATACTATATTGAATGCGGTTTAAGAGAAGTAAGTAATACCTTTTGCCTTTTGAACGAGGACAATCTCAGCGTGGTGGTGATAAGCAAAGTGAACAACACATCCTTCTTCATCGCGATACCAGCACTTGCCCCAGTTCCGGTTTTCTGTGCAACCATGAATCGTAAGAATACTATCTTTTGATATGCATAAGAAAATTGCACACTTGATTTTTTTATTTAAATGCAATATATGTTTCTGTTGAGTTTCGATTGTATGTATAATAAGTATTGTAAATCAGCATTTTGAAAAGAGAACAGTTTATGGATCTTCAAACAGCAAATGCATAACTGACTGCGCTGTTGTCTATTGAAGATAATTTTCTTTCATTTTTTACTTCTCCTGTGGTTTATATCGAAACACATTAAATTTTTTGAGAAAAATACACACCAGTTTAATTTGTCATAAAGCAATGCACAAAACTTTATGTCGGCAATTTTATTCAAGTTGATAATTAGATAAGCGATATAATATATTAGTATAAATATATTAACTTTGATTTAGAGATTTGTTTATTTTAGTCATTAAGTTATTAAGATAATCTCTTCTTGCCATGCAAAACAATAACATCATAACATTGTGATAAGCGGAAATGTGAAATGTATCAAGAAAGTGCATACATCATATATATATACATATATATTGTAGGATCGTGTGTGGAAATGATAGTCACGACACCTGGGATAGCGTCTTCTGTCTCAACATAAGAACATTTAGCATCGCACCTCTCTCTCTCTTTTCCAAATGCAACACAGTCTACGCAGTTTATGTGTAATTCGCATTGAGGGTGGCAGGTCTGTAAATGCATAAAAGGCATAATGTCACAAGCATTGTCTGTCTGTATGTAGTCAGCCACACATTTCATGAAAGACTGGACATTGGGATTAAATTACCTTTAGTCACATGTTTGCGTTCGGAAACACTTCTTCTTTAGATATAAGCGCTGTGAGAAATCAAACGCGTAAGCTGATAATTAACTTTCACCATCGAATACTTCAAAGTTCAGAATCTTAACTCTGTCAGTAAAACAACCTTCCACTGTAAAAGCGATGTGTTCAGTTGTTTGGCGTGTTATTTCGGTTATCACATGGTCCAGACGGATGTTGCAAGCTGGTATTGACATTCGCTCTATTTTCCTAAAGGGGGTGTTGGGTTTCATAAACATCTAAATATTTCAATTTAAAACATATTGATTCTCATGTCCATCCTTTTAAAAACACCTCTTCATATGACATTTACACTAAAAAAAGTGTACATACTGGACAGCTTGAGCAGGTTGGTCCTCCGTAGAAGCTGTTCTGGTCACAAATACACCTGCCGCAGTGACAAGTTCCTTTGTCGTTACATATTTTGCCATTTCGAGCACGACACGGCTCCTCATTGGTAGAGCATTCACATACATGACCACGGTATCCATGGTTGCATAGACATTCTCCGCATTTACATACTCCTCTCATTGGCCCTTGAATTTCCAAAATAAAATTATAAAGAAAAAGAGGCACGATAAGATAATTTAGTGCATGTCGTTTTACAAGGGCAGCTAGGTGCAATACTTTTCATTATGTCTCATTTTCCTTAAAATATATCTAACTTCGAATGCACATGTTGTATCTGTTTACCCTCGTGACATTTTGTATGACGTTATATATGACATTATGTATGACGTTACATAAAAAAGGTTTTACTTTAAAAACACGATACTATTATTATATGTTTACAGTAAATGGAACGAGAAGCACATCACTGGAAGCTCAAGATTAAATTAGGTTTGACTTTGTTAATATTAGATATGGAATTCAAAACCACACGAATGACTTTTTCTATTCATATAGGGGTAAATTTTTCATTTTTCATTTTTTACTACAAATAAGCCAAAAATATTCCCAAATTCTTGCTTTCCGCATAACCAACAGGGTATGGCTTAGATGGTCACAATGAAATAATATCGCAGTGAGATGACATTAGAGTGACCAAGTCACAATGAGATCATACTAGAGTGAGATATTATCACAGTGGAAAAATATCATAGTGAGATAATATCACAGTGGTATAATATCGCAGTGAGATAATATCACAGTGGGATAATACCACATTGAGAAAATCACAATGAGGTAATATCACAGTGAGATAATATCACAGTGAGAAATACCACAGTGACATAATACCATGGTGAGAAAATATCACAGAATGTGGATAATGTCCCAGTGATATAATATAATACCACAGGGGTATTATATCACACTGAGAGAATATCACAGTGAGATAATATCATAGTAGAATAATATAACAGCAACATAATATCCCATTGGGACAATATTACAATATCGAGAAAGTCTCACAGTGAGAAAATATCAATGTAAATAATGACCGACAACCGGTATTATCATGATAAATGAGAGAAATAGCGCACCTCCACATAGTTCGTTATTGTAGTAATCACAGGCGTAGTCATTGCATTGGCAGAAAGCGCCACTGTATCTGTCGGACGGTGTTGTAGGGAAGATAGGATGGCAGTTGCACATGCCGCAAACACAGTCCCCTCGTCCCTCACATACTTCAGTGGAATTGTGCCTTGACATTTATACACTGTAGTTATCCAAATTTAGCAATACCTTATTGGTATTACGTTAATTATAAGACTTTTAAGGTAATACTTTAGGGAGTTAGATTCTGTACTGCAGGTAATACTTTAGGTGATGACCCAATGCGAACACTTTAATGGTCTAAGTAGCGCTTTTAGGTAAAGATACACGCCTAAACAACGCTGAAGCAAAACCTTTAAAACCATATCGGGATTAGCATAAGTTATTTAATAAGGCAAGATGTGGATTATCTCACAAGAGGTTTCTACCAAGGCGCGTTGTAGAACTTTACATACACATAAGCAGTGTTTAGTAAAAATGCATATTGCTAGGGCAAGGATTGAGGTATAATATTAAATTCAGAACTCAGAAGAATACAATGTAAACTATTTAGATATAATCTTCCTATTCTTTCCTTATATCTATAACTAGGCTGATAAATGGAGCACTTTTGTGGAAACGAAATTATTTAAAAAGTTTTTAATAAATAAGGAAAAAAAACTTGTAGAAATTGAATGATTTATCGCAATGCAGTGTTAGATCAGTTGTAGTGTTGGTTCTGTAAGAAGACAAACTAATTAATAATAGCCTACATTAGGCACTGGTTTTCCGCGGACGTAAGAGAAGAAGCGTCACATTCACACTGACTGCCAAACCAGCCAGGGTCACACGTGCAGACACCACATGCATACGCTCCATTGCTAGTACACTTGTTACTGCCTTCAACCTTAAAAAAATTAATGTTACATTATGATGTCACAAAAATAAGAATTAATATTGTGAGGTCTGGCTTCAAAGCTTACAAAACCAGCAATTTACATTGTGACGTCACAATAACAACCACGTGTACTGTGATGTTCGGCTTCAAACTATAGCCACGTAGCAATTGCTTTATGACGTCACAACAACAGACTTGAATCACATAGAGAAGAATGAATCAAAAATACTGATACAAGTAGTGGCGTTCTTGATTTTAATCTTATTCATTTTCGAGTGTAGCATTAAAATTAAAACATGTTTGGTAAATAAACAGACAAATTTGACGGTAATGATTCTTTGCATTCTATTCACGTTCATAAAACTGAGAAATCTTCATTGTTTAACAAATAAATAGGACACCAGCGTAACTGAGTCTATTCCAATACAAATACTTTTCGCATTGAAATTACTTCAAGAGGCGAATGCAGGTGCGCATAGAACATCCCCCAAGTGATACACGCATAGTCAAGGTTATTTAAGTTTTGAAAATTACAGTGCTGGATATTATACATTTTACTGGCTATTTTATCTCTTGGTAAATGGTTGCTATATTCATTGGAGAAAATGATGTTGGTCTATTTTGTTGTGAGAAAAGGAGACTAGATTGAAAGTTCGATATTGTTCAAGCCAGTGCTCCATTGAGCCCAATTTGATTGGTAGAACCTTTACCTTTTTACGAATCAGTTAAGACGTATGAACACGAAAAGAATACAGAGAATGTTTCAATATGTACCACAAAAGTAGCCTGCTCACAGTCACACTGGCAAATGACATCTAGATGCAGTAACGTTGATTCTGATAAGCCCACGGCATGTAACTCTACTGTTTCTTGCCACAGTTCTTTCTGTTTTGGACATTGTGCTACCTAACAAGATCATAAAAAACAACATTAAAATGATTTAATACTATATATAGTTAAGTCTTCGAGATCCTGGTCCCGAGTTTGACTAAAATGCCTTGGATTGATGTATTTTGAGGACAGAAATCTTTTTAAAAACGATATACTTCGTTCGTGTTTATTCTTTTATAAATGTTATCATTTACCATTTCTGTCTTCTGAACATGAGCAAACACAAACCTCAACAGTTACGTCAAAGCTGACATTCTGTCCAATGGTTACGTTGTCACATCGGTTTGACTTGTGTTTGACTCCACCATGACAGTGAGCGTTGATTGACACCATCATATTGTCTGATGCATTCGTTCTAAGCTCAATGGTGGTGCTAATTTTCTTTGAAAAGAGCACAATTGAATAAAAACAAATATAATTTATGCGATCAACAGTTACCAAATTCCAAACCAAGAAAGCAGTGGATAAAATAAGCTTTTGATGACGCAGAATTCACACAAACTTAATTTTATAATGATTCAAAAGGAAATGCACTATGGCTTTTGAGTAACAATATCTTGATATGAAAAAAGTGATAAGAAAATATAAGCTAAAAAGTGCTTAAATAGAAACTGAAGGAACATAACACAGCTTGACTGAATTTCATTAGCGGCATTTTATCAATTTCGTGAAACGACCAAATTGAATGTTTTTATAAGTGAATTGAAATTTATTTAAATTTCAACTGAACAACCCCCCTCTTCCCTTATTCACGCTTATATCGTCTCTTCAAGGAAAACAGTTACAAATGAACACATAATATTACCAAGTTTCCCTCTTTCATTATGTGTTTCAAACTCAGAAGTTTGACAACGCACTCAGAATCTGAAAGTTTTTAAGATATTGATCAATTTTTGGTTTTAGATATTGATCTTGACCTCCAGGAATTAAGCCATCGAGATAGCTCTTATGCAAAGGTTCGGTTTCTAACTTTTCAAATAACTTCAAGTTTGCGACCTTGACCCTGATCTCCATATCGAAGGTCTCCGCAATGCCTCTTGTTCGACCGCTTTCAGGTCCAATTATCTCAAGGTCAGTGATTCAGCGGAGTTTCCTAATTTGTATCATTCTCCATACAAAAATTACAAAAAATGAGAATAATATAAAAAGTAAAAACAAGCAGTGATAACAGTCAAAACAGTAAAAAATACATTAACAGTGTTTTAATTATCTAAATGCAAGTATTATTTTAACATACAAAATTTATATCAAACCTTGTAATTGTCTCTTATTAGAGATATGATGTTGGACGAATCACTTGATAACTCCCCCACCACAGAGCCGTCAATATAATGGCTCAGCTTTTGATATAACTTTATCTCAGGTTCGGTAACAAGAAATAACACATTCATATTCTTTTCCAAGGCCTTGTTAGCTATTTGTGTTATAGATGGGTAATCCTATAAAATCAAGAACGCCGTCTGGATGTATTAGAAACATACTTTAATGCATATACACACATAATTTACAGTAAATTAGTTGTTCACAAACATACAGAAAATCATATATCCAATATATATATATATATATATATAGCAATACGAATTCTAAAATGGAGGCATTTCTATACATGCTTATGTTAAGAACTTGTGCATAAATACCAATATTATTGTTATGTTTCCTATATCTCTTTTAAAGATTATTTACTTATTTTTTGCTCATTAATTATTTTATAAATAATACTTTTTACTGGAAAACTGATGCTAATGTATCGGTTACCTGGTGTAGGGATTCAGTGTAGGAGCCGAACATGTCCAAGTGGCACATTCCATCGTTTGGTTTTACGATACCACCAAGCTAAAACAATGATACTACGATAAGTCTTATTATACCAAGCTAAAACAATGATACTACGATAAGTCTTATTATACCAAGCTAAAACAATGCTTACATCACAGGATATACTATCGCTTTATTATACAAACTGTAGAAATTAATAATAATAATGACCAGATATTGGCTTATTTTGAACCAGTACTGAGTATTACTGACCATTAAGAAAATGCCGACTTTCATGTCACCATTTTCAAAATCCAAGTTATCTACTCAAAACAATCCAACGTATCCTTGCTGCATGACTTAACTACCGCTGTGAATACAAATAATTGCAATATCTATGGACTTTTCCGTACGTCTTTCTGCCACCTAGCAGTCTCTCGGGCCTGTATCGGCCGTCCCTTATCGTGCGTCTGTCCGTTCCCCGATGTCTCTTAGCCTCCTAGGAGTCCTATGGCTCTACGTTGACCTCTGTTCTCGTGTGTGTGTCTTTCACCTACCAGTCCATCTCCAGCAGCATGAAAGCTGTTATCGCTAGTGTACACAAGGAGTTTTCGCGCTTCATCACGCCATCCTATCTCCTGCATTAAACAGAAAACAATGTATTTTTCGCTGTACATTTACTATGAAATAAACCAAATTTTTGCATTCACAATATTACATGCTTTCTATCCACGAATTTTGTTCAAATAATTTGGTTTACGATTGATTTACGTTTTTGCAGTGTATATATTGTTTGTGTGTACTGCTTGTGGAATTTGGAATTGTGGAATCGGCTGCAAGACTGTATACCCATTATGTGTGTTGAGTGTGTGATTAATGTATATCTGTATTTTACGTATGGGTGTTGTGCATATTAATTATTATTTTGGGCATATTAATTATTTATTTGGAATTTTTATCAGTGTAAAAATTATCTTGAAGTCATAGTTTTTGCAATTAATCAACAATATCTCATGTCGAGTCGAAAGAAAGTCAATATCTACGTATGGATTCAGGTCAATATTATTGGTTTAGTAGTCGATATAGTATTACGTGATCTATATTATTAGTCTTGTTACACACCCAGTACAAAAGAATAACTTTACATTTCTATTAGCTTTATGGGTCTTAAATTCTTTTCACTTGTATTCCCTCACTTGTGATTGGGAATTACCTGGCAGACCATGGCCTGCATTACGGCGTCGAAACCGCCTTCTGGGGCGTCTATATTGCCCGATATCTTTGCCCGCATAATACCTTCCTATCAAAGAGGAGAATGAAATGTACCATTTATTTAATTTTCAAACAAAAAAGTAGATGTTGGTCACTTTAACAAAATAATTTTGTTCTCATATCCCACATTAACATTATTCCCTGTTATGATATCAGCAACGAAGAGCAGTCCGAATGCCCATATCAGTGAAACCTTGTTTTAAAATAATTGTCTTAAGAGCTTTCATATAAAATTTAACAAAATATAAAATGGTGGAATTTTTCACAAATAGGAACAAACAAATGATTTTATAACGGCTTTGAAAGAGTAAGGAACGCTAGGGAGTAGACAGTTTAGTGGTACATGACTATTTAGGTTTATTCAAACTCCTGAGTTTGCAATTAAGTTCTTACTCTAAACTGATCAAGGTCAGAGGTGAGAGACAGGTAATTTTTGAAGCCAAAAGTTGGTATGCAGCCAGGGCACGGTTCAAACAGCCTGTTTTAATTGACAAAAATATTATTAGTGTATTTATATAAAAGGCAGAAGATAAAATTAATGCATAAATACTGAATAAAATACTTACATATGGAGGGCAATATTAGTGCGAGGCGAATACTTACCTGACAGGGGTGATACTAGCGTAGGGTAGAGTTTTCTTGTCAACAAATGCACCGAATCCAATCCGAAAATTATTGGTTATCTCACGCATCTCTCGCACTGTACGGGTAAGAAATTCAAGCAGCATAAAATTTAAAATATTAACTACTTACAAAGTGCATATGATTCGTTTTATAAAATATACATATAAAAATTCACAAGATGTCGTCGAATTAGATGTCAGAATTCATCATTTGTATAATTATATACCTATAAATATGCATAAGCTCTCGTCAAATAATTAGGTAGTAAAAACCAAATATTGCAGTAATTTTATATCTTAATTGTAACACCTACTGGAGTCATGTTTCTTTCTCAGACATAACTTATGCAACAAACCCACGGAATTCGGTACTCATTTCTATAAGCTTTGCTATGTCGTCGCTCATGCTGTATGAAAAGTCCATGATGTAGTAAAGATCTACTGGATAGTTCTGTGCCAATCGACTGCCTATCCGTAATGTTGTTGGGTTGTCTACACCAAAAAAAAAATTTAAAAAAACATCAAGGGTTGAGGAACCTGGCAAGAATGCAGAAATCTTATCTCCCCGTTTATTGATGTGAAACATAACATGTTTGGTTTTTTGTTTCAGTTTTATTTACTTTTCTTTTATATAAATGTATCACAAACAGTTTAGTTGATTTTAGTTGTGTTAGGACAAATCGTTAATTGAGATATGCCAATTTGAGTGCTACTTGCTTGGTGTAAGAGTAAGTCTCGCCACTTGTGGTGATATTTGCACAGCAACAGCGTCTTCTGTTGGGTCACGAAGTGGCCGGTGCTTTTAAAAGTAAAAATGCCGTGTTAATTGATTAAAAGCCTTGTTAAATAGCTAAGCACACTACTCAAGATAACTGTACATAATTTTCCCTCCCATACGAAACCAAACTATATAAACGTTGAGCAAAATTTCCGAGAAATGTGACTACCAGGAAGAAAGACAGGGGTAAGCTTTTTGGTAAGTCACAGGATTTATGAGTAATATGGCTGTTCCGAGTGAATGTGCACTGTGTGTTTCGAATGGCTGTGTACTGTGTCTTTCGATTTCCTTAAACCGTCTTTTCTGAATGGTTAGGTGCCGACTGTTCCGAATTCCTAGCACTGTCTATTTTGAATGAC
Organism: Protula sp. h YS-2021; assembly: GCA_949752745.1. Lineage (NCBI taxonomy): Eukaryota > Metazoa > Annelida > Polychaeta > Sabellida > Serpulidae > Protula > Protula sp. h YS-2021. The sequence continues at coordinate 102,413,408 of OX457027.1, read as the reverse complement.
TGTGCACCGCCTGCGATGTCTCCTGCATTTTAGGCGTGTATACACGTTTGATAGATACTTTTTACCTGAGTGTAATCTATTCTATTCTCTGGGCGTACAATGTTGTTGCTTGCACATTCTGCTGCTTTCAGATTCTGCACAAGATCACAGCGAACGGTATGAGATTCAATTACCTGGCAATAAAAAAACAAATAATTATTTAACCAAAACATATATCTTTCTTTAACGTAAACAACAAATATAGGTCAGTGCGTAATTGGATTTCCAAGCTCAAATTTTGATCAACGATTGTGGAAAGCATGCTATTTTAATGAAAATGCTCTATGAAAGGACTCAGTTTTTGAGACAGCATTTACTTCCTGCATACACCAGCCGCATTCTGCAGATGACCCTATGCAGCTTCCACAGCTTGTGTGGTCTTTACAAGCGTTCCTTTTGCGTATCCCTGTGAAAAATAGGTGGCGCAATGTCATGTATAGATTAGTAGCTTAGACAGTCTAATATATTCATGCAGTTAATATCCATTAGTGACAGATACCATTTCCAGTATTTCTATTTTCAATGTGACATTATACCGTAATCCAATAAATGATATAGACGGCATGTTTATAATGTAATACACCATGGAGTACATTCTTAATTAAATGTATGGTAAAATATATCAATTTTATACTTATATGAATGACAATTAGTTTTGAAAAGGAGAATAAGTAAAGATCCTGGAGGGCCATTCATGCATAATTTGGTTACCATGCCTGTGCATGACATCATAAATGACCTCTAAACGGGGAGTTCCATACGTCAAAACTATCACCTAACCAACTGTGGACACACTTATAAATGTCACCCCTAAAATGATGGGTGTCCAAATTATCACTAAATTGCCTACTACCCTCAAATTATCGCCGAATGCTCTGAAAGCACAAATAATGTAGATACAGACACTTACACTGTAAAGCGTGTGCACAAAATTTCAATCTAAAATACGGAGCAAAAACCTCCAAATACTCCTGCTTGTGCGCGTTATTTGGATATTGGTAACATATATGGCACCATGTGCCCCCCTCATGGGGCAAAGATTCAGTAACATTCAATAAAAGAAGAACAAATATGAAGAACTTTATTACATTACTTTCTTATTTAACAAAAATCTAATCGATACAACATTAATAGTACAAAATTGATGAGAGAAATGTTCTCACCCTGAGTAGAGCATTGTTGGATGAGTAACGCAAGCAATAGAATCTTGCTTACACCGCATAACAGATCAAACACAGCCATTCTCTTCTTCTGTTATCTACAATCGAGCACAGTTATCCCCTTCTGTTTGTTATTTGCAATTAAACACAGTTATTCTCTTCTGTTTGTTATCTACAATCAACTACAGTTATCCCCTTCTGTTTGTTCTCTACAATCAAACACAGTTATTCTCTTCTGTTTGTTGTCTACGCTCAAACACAGTTATCCCCTTCTGTTTGTTAGCTACCACCAAATAGAGTCACTCTCTTTTGTTCACCATCTAAAATCAATCACAGATATTCTCTCTTTTTATTACAATGGACAGAAACGAACTGTGTTACTTTCTTTCCTCTAAGTAATCCTCTATTTAATGCTCTGTTTAATACCTTCATACTTAAAATGTAGAAATAAAGATTAAAATTTATACTTTTTGGATATAATCAATAGAGATCAATTATGTTTGAAATAACGAAACTGCTCTCATTCTTTATATAATCGAATTTGTGCTTAGAAAATTGGCGAGAGGTTTTGACGTACTGAGCGTATTGGACTGAGTGTAACGGTAAAAGAAATTAGCAAAACTACACTTTATTACAAACATTAACATCTAGGCTAAAATGCAGACTAATAATTTAATGTGTTTTAGAAGCTCTGCCTCGTTTTGAATTTTATGACGTCACGAGTTCTATATTATGTACTTAGGGATGCCAGAAAAAGGAAAAATAAACAATGATTCTGTGAATTCTTCAATATTGTTTTTCCATATTGCAGAGGAGAGGTCTGCATTCACAAAAATTTAAAATGGAGATGATAAATGTGCCAAAACAATTTTATGGTAAGGCAATCTCACTGAAAATTGGAAAAAATTTCAGTAACATTTTGGCCTGTGTAGAAAGATGCGAGTGACTCTTATACGTAAAGGGAAAATCGACGCAATCGAGACAATCGACGTTCATTCACGTGAGCAACCGCCGAGCATCAGAACGATTTTGAACAAGTGTTGGTAGAGTTTCAAACGTACTCTACGCCGAAGAAGAACATAACAATTGAACACCTGTAACATCGTGGAACGAATCTCAATTGAATAAAGAGTAAAGTCATGTGACTTTGTATATCGTAATCTGTTAGAAAAAGAAAGTCCATTATCTTGCAAATGGTTAGCGATTCTGAGCTTATTTTCTACCTTTGTGCCTAAATGATGTTATATAAGAGGTACCTCGGTGACCTTGACTTCCTCCGTCATGGTCAAGATCCAAAACAGAAAGTTGACATTTTTTTCGATAACGGTTAGAGATAAAGCGATTTTAAGTCCGTCATCGCGCAACTGTGGTCGATTTTGAGCTTATTTTCGAGGTTTTGGAGCTAAAAGACATTATATGAGAGGTACTTCTTGACCTCCTGGTGAAGGAGCGATTGTGAGATTATCTAAAAGATATTACATGAGAGGGACCTCGCTGACCTTGGCCTTCTCCGTCATGGTCAAGATAAAAAAAACTGGAAGTTGACCATTATCTCGAAAATGGTTAGAGATGTAGCGATTTTGAGCTTTTTTCGATCCTTTGGGTATAAAAGACTTTATATAAGAGGTACCTCGGTGACCTTGGCCTCCTCCGTCATGGTCAAGGTCAAGCTTTAACAACTGATCTTAACACAAAAAGTAAATCGTAAATCAATTTGACCTTGTTATTTCTTGACTTAAATCTTTAATGATTTCATAAATAAATAACTTACATAACTCACAAGCACCACAACTCACAAACACCAAAAATTTTGAGTCTTATCAATTTTGTCGGCCCTTTTCTTTTTCCCGATCACACACAATCCGTAAACTTGAAAAAATTTTACCAAGGCCCTTGAGGGAGAAATAGAGACCCATTTCACTTGATATATCAATCAATTAATCGTGTCAAACATCAACATAAATCATTTGTATGACTGCGCAGCCATTTCGCTACGTGTGGCAAAATTCGGTCTAGTTTTAATAGTAAAATAGAGAATATGTCTTTCGTCACAAAAGGAAAGTGTTGTAAAATTTGTGAGTTTTCTAAAATTAGACTGCCTTTGTTATGAATTAATGAATTAATGTATAATTTTTGTTGATGGTGTGATTTTGTGACCCTTTCTGGAGCCACAATTTGAGAGAGGTTTATTTCTGGTTGTCACTTATGGCGTGGTAAGAGATTCTAGACAATTTTTACCCTTTTCATGTGTTTATTTGTAGTTTATTTACGTTATAAATCTCAATATTGAAAAGCCGTATTTTGAGGTAACTGCAAAAATACCCAAAAGAGCACATTTTAAAAATTTGAAAGGCGACTTCTTGAGTAAATATTTGTTTCAGTCGCCGAGCGATTAATGGCAATTATTTTTCTGGAAGAAACCATGAGCCATCAAGTGTCTTTTAGGGGTGATTTGTAGCCTTAAATGAAGTATTGTCATACGTATTAATGCTGTAGACATTGTGTGATTGCCGTGTTTTAACGGCAATTTGTTGTTAAAATTTTGGCAGGTTTTCTGCTGTTTTATGTTTTGTTTTGTTTATAATCACTTATCACGTATTTATGTTGGTGGTTTTCTTTATTTTTCAGTTTTACTACTTTGATTGCGTTCTGAGCACAATTTTGCAATGAATAAATGAGACAAAGCACTTCCATCAACTCAGTAGTTATCTTCTGGGTTACCTTTGTTTGTACCTGCGTCGTGTGTGCATCCAACGGGTGTCCGAGTGCCCGTTCACCGCAACAGCCTCGTTTTGATTTAAGACGACAAGAGTTCTCTATTATGTACGCAGAGATGTTTTGGCCCTTCATTATTCTTGGCCCTTCAATATCTTGTATACACCTATTTAACCGGGCGGTTGCTTACTAATTATAACACGCGCTCGAACTCCGTGTTGTGAGAAGCATCATTGATTGAAGCCAAGTACCCTATTGTAAATGCACATCGTATATGTTTCTCACAGGTTGGGGTTGTTGTATGCTGTGCTCATATGCATACCGGGAGTGATGGCACGAGGAGTCAAACTCGCCCTCTGCTTGCCGAAAGGCCGACGCGATAACCACACAACGATCATTACCCCCCATTTAATTGCATTTTACTTTCCAAATATTTTGTCATGTTTCCAAAAGTTTAACCATTACAAAAGTTTCAAAATATAATTGGGAAGAAAGCATTCTGCAAGAGAGGACAACTCATTATGTCGATGCCACAAATTGTCGATTGATTGAACCAGGCCACACGAGCATGCATTGCAATATATTGAAAACTGAAAAGTGCAACGAAACTTCAGCTTGGTATTATATCACCCTTGCTGAAAAGTTTATGTTGGGCTCAAATTTACCCTCATTTGTAGGGGATATTGTTGTGTCAAATTCGTTGTGTCAAATCTTCAGACAGTTATTTCTTTAAATATAACATTTTACATCTGTCACTGCTTTTTGAAATTGCGAAAGTATATAAAGAATTCATACGTTCATTTCCCTCTAAAAAAAGATGATTTAAGATTATAATTAGAATTTAAATCCAATGCACTTTGTCTTCAAAGAATTTGGAGTAAACAACAAATATATTGTTCTACAACATGGGGTATGCAAACATGCAACTGATAAACAATAACAGTTTGCTGTTTTATTGCTGGGGATGAGGGTTTAGCTTCAATACGTATAGATCTGTTAATTATTGAAATAAGAAGATAAACTGCAGAATATTTACCTTACATATTTTACACCGTGACTGTATAAGCCATCCACTCTTGCAGTGCTTAAGCTTATTTTCAAGGCAATAGTTTGTGATGCTTGTTAAAATGTCACTGACTTCTACCGAAGCTGATGTTTAAAATGTGTTTTTGAATAGTTTAGAATATCCGATACAATCCTGCATAAGATGTGTTTTTAGGCATATCTCCATACCAAATTGTAATATTGATTTTTACTCCTAACACTGAATCATACACGCCATATCACTATCACACGTATACAGTATCAAATGTATACATTTATATACAAATATTACTGTTTACTTGTTTCACCGTGTTAAACAATAAGTGTGATAAGAATGTTATAGGTACATTGATATATCACATGTTGTCATTTATGCACTAAATCGTGTCATTTGCGTATCATATGTTGTCATTTATATAACATGTTACCATTTATACACCATATGATGTCATTTATATACTGCATCGCTAATATATCTCTAAATCTGAAACTACTTCTCTAATGCATGTTGTTTCCGCATGTTAAACTATCGTGCAACATATAAATCCGTCTGGAATATATTAAAATATTTAATGGACCGCATAGAAATATTGCCCAAGACGAGAGCCGAAGGCAATATTCAGTTTCCAACTTAACCAGTATTTTAGTGTGTATCCGATATTACTTTAGTTTCGAATACAGCATATATTTTTACAACATCTTCATCAGTCAGAAAATATATTTATATTAAACAAAATTCCCCTAGAGAGTCATCCATTGCAAAATAATGCTGTGTTATGAACTAGCAAAGTTTACATAGCGATGTGCCTGTACAGTCCAAGGACGCTTTATATACAATTCAAAGATCTTATATGTGTAATACTTCCTCGATTTTAGCTACTGTAACTTGTGCATTTTCAGCGACGTCAGTCTGTGAAGTGTGTGCAATCGATTGTTATAGCTTAGACAGCAATTTATTCATCTGTTGTGGCTTGAGATCTGAGCAAGGACAGTAAAATTTACATTAGTACAACACGACTTCATCGTTGCTACAATCACTTTAACAACAATTTTATCCTGAGTTTTAGGTTCAATTTAATTTCTAGCGTTTTAGTTTTTGACAGAAACTTGTGACAAAATAATCATTATTACTAGCTACATTTCGTTAGATTATGTTGTGGAAAGTTAGTTGGTTTGTTTGTTATTGCAAATAAACGCAATTAATCCTCGACTTAAAAGTAAAACAATAATGTCAACGTTGTTTCAATTTCAGACTTTTCGGGCAACAACATTAAATGACAATTTTAATCGTCTTAACACTTTGTTTTTGGGTGTACTTTATACAGATTTTATAGATTATATTTTCATTATTTAATCATAATTATTTATTTGACAATCGGTGGTTTCTTTTTCATGCAATAAAGATTTATTGCATTAACTAAATACAGAGATCATAGTTCAAGTAGGTCAGTTAAATTCCATTGTACCACTTCATGCGAATACATTAGTAAAGTCTCTCTGTGCCGTAACTAAGAAATGTATAGCAAAGTCTTTTGTTTAACATGCTCAAAAATACATGACAAGGATTATTCTTTACCATGTCCAAAAAATAGATGCCATGGACTATCGTTGGCTATGCTCATCAGATACATGAAAAGGACCATTGTTTACCATACTCAACAAATAGACTGCAGTGGCTACAGATAAGCAAACAAAGTTGAATGTATTCCATCAATATTTTACAATGTCTCTGGAATATTTTAAGAAAATAATTAGTGTTTTTTTTGTTTGTCATTTTTGTGACAAAAAGAAAAGAGTGTGAAGTGTGATTAACTTATTTGCACGTCCTCTACGCACGACCACGGCTTTTCCCTCCACCTCCACCACACGTTTCTACCCACCATCTTGATAGCAAACATCCTTTACTCACAACAACGGCCTCCACCCTCTCACGCATTCTTTACTGACCACCAACCCCCACTTCACCACACATCCTCTACTCACCACTCCTGCCCCCTCCCTTCCACCACATATCCTCTACTCACCACCCCTGCACCCCTTAAACCACACATCCTCTACTCACTACTCCTGAGCCCCCCTCCACCACACATCCTCTATTCACCATTCCTGTCCTCCTTCCCCCCACATCCTCTACTCACCACCCCGGCCTCACCTCCTCCCCACCCCATCACATATCCTGTACTCATCACCACCCACACCCCATCAAACATCCTACTACCCACCACTTCTGCAATAACCCATCACAAATCCATTACTCACCACCACCATTTCTTCACACATCCCACACTTAATACCCCTGCTTACAACTCCACACATCTTGGAGTCTCACTGGCCGTTTCCTCATGTGGCACATCAGCACTCCCTCTAGTGGATGTTCCATGCACGGTGTACATACTGGCACTGAAAACTCCGCTCTGGTCAGTCGCAGGTGTAGAATGTGGTAATGGGCATCCGCGCGTCCCCCTTAGGTCATTGGCAGCTGTTGTGCGTGCGCGGAAACGGGCACCCGCGCGCCGCTTCGGTATCACTGAGGCTAAAAATAACTACCCGACTAATCGATTCGAATACTACCTTATCGTGCCAATGAATCATTTAAAACAATTACTTATCCAGTTGAACTTAGAGGGTTGTTTCTGCAAATATCTTGAAATTGCGGGCAATCCTCACCTGTTTCGCTGAAGCGCGGGATTTGGAATCAGAGTGCAGGATCATATTTATAATCACATATATAGGTATAAATATATAAATATAGACTCAATAAATATGTCTGCTGTTTTCTTATGAAAATCAAAACAATCAACATCTTGTCTACAGTTTTGTGAAATATACAATGCATATATGCATACACATGTGAATTAAGTAAAAGCATTGGCGATATCCCCCATAATGCTTCAAATTCGACCATTTTTTTATTCGTAAACAAGGAAACCATATAATTACGTTATATATTTTCATAATTTCAAAATCCCGCAATACCTCACGATTGTACGGGATTTTTTCAACCGCTAATCGCGGCGGGAGTAAAAATATTTTGAACCATCCTCGTGATGTGGTTGACAGGAGAGTGGGGGAGGGGGAGTATTGTACCCGCGCCTGCACACACTGACAGCTTGTCAAAAGGCGACATCACGGCTGATTTTTTCACACCAGGTGGCGATACAGGGCCACGATCCACATGGAAGCGTTTATTCCCGCCTCTCCTCTGTGGGAATCGATCCAGATTAACATTCGATCTGTCTGGAAGCCGAGTGCCCAGCCTACGACCTAACCAATTAAGTAGCTGCATTTTAGTAAACCTCTTTTCATGAGTCACCTCTGACAGAGGCACCACGGTATAAATGTTTTGGACAAAATCTGACATGCCAGTTCTTGTTGACATCCCCTTTCAAATTCATTTGTTTGTCCTTTAGGGAAACATTTCTCCATCACACGTAATATGCGGGTTGGCAAATGTATATTTTTTATTTCATATAAGGTAAAAGTTTGGAAATATTTCAAGTGATTTTAACAACATCTGAAATCCCACGAATACGAGCAAACGCATGTCGTTTTTTTTCCATTTAACGATGTTGTTTAGCAGATCCACCTATAACTATAGCGATATAATTAAATAAATAATTTGTGTTTTAATTATTTGGTATTGAGATACGTATTAAGGATCAGGGTCAGCTTACGCAACAGATTGGAGGTTTTGGTTTGAACAAATCGGGATGTGGTTGCATAAAAAGTTGGATCCCCGTCAGTGGCACCCGTTTCTGTTTCTTCCCCCAAGTCATGCTTTCTTGCGTTTTGAACCTTTCTGCGTCCTAAGCGTGAATTGTAACACCAACAGGTCGCCATCCGCCGCCTCCTTGTCTCCCTCTGTAAGGAGTAGCTTTTCATATGCAATCTGGAATTCTTTCGAAAGAATGTAATTCAGCGCTCAACAAGAGGGTTTAATATCTTTTGCCAGTCCTCCCCACTCTTCCATAGTTCTCCCATTACCCGGTTTTTTTTCAAACTTTTTGTATCTAAATATCTGGTGTTTTCTGTTCAATTTGAGACCTGGTTTGCCACAGGGCTTTGTAAGGTGTATAATTGGCAGACATTTAAACAATGGGGGTGTAGGGAGGATAGCTGCATGAGACCTGGCTCGTACAAAGCAGAACCGAAAACAGGAGTTATCGAATGTCAAATTTACACTTTTTAATTACAATTACGCTTGACATTAACTTCCAGCAGTGACTGTAATGACGGGCCCACAGGATGTTACGACACTGGCTTTACTGCATAATACTGTCATCCGAGTTACGGTTAGGGTTATTTCTCACAGTAAAGATAAACTCGCTTTCTTTTGTCGTAATAGCGAGTCGTGAGCCTCTAAATCACCTGCTACTTCACATTTCCACTGCATTCCCTATCACGGAATTTAAAATTACCACTTACTGCCATTGAGTCTCAAAGGGGGGAGGGGTTCGCTTACCAAATCTCACATGAGGGGTGGGGGTGATGCCATGAACAGAAAACCCATTCAAATGGCGAAAACCAAGTTTAAGCAATTTATCACATTAAAATACTGTTTCTAGCTATTGAGCACTCAAATCCTCGCTAAATAATGATATGCTTTTCATATTCCGTATTCTTATGCTTTAAAGAAAGCGTAACACATAAGTAGTATATCATTGCCGTTGTACTTTGAGGGCCTTTCGCAAATGCCAATAAAGACTTGTGGGTCATTGAATCTTTCACATCACCACAGAGCTGGCTCGAAGCAAGCGCAGTTAACTTCTATTAGGGATGCTACGGCTCGTACCGGAAAGGAAAACCTAACGCGGTGGATCGGTTGGGTACGGTTAAAAAACCTAAGGTATAAACCGCTGTATTGGACAGCTGTAAAATAAGGAACTGCTTTGTGCTCAACTCTAAAACCTCAGCATGTTGACATGTTGCTGTTTTTAAAGAACAATATGTTCATATGTAAATTTATCACTCGACATTTTAATGTGAATTTTTCATTTAGTAGTATGTTTCTTAAGTGTAACTCAAGATTTAGGGCTCCTTATAATATGTGTAACGGCGTTTATGTTTGTGGCGTTATAATTAAGAAACTTTGTAAATGTTCTCAAGTTAGAACAAAACTGTAATGGCTGCTATATGATAAACCTAAACTTATATTAGAGCAAAACCACAATAATTTGTTATGGGGAATACTTTAACTTAATTGTAAGATATTTATGCTTAACTGTCGTTTCTTTGACTTTTAAATATGTTTAAATATTTCAAACGGGTACAAGTATCGACACACAAGATACTTCTTTCACAACTACAAATGGTGGGGAACATTTTAGCACAGGCATAGCAGCTGTATTCACCTCGGTGTGTGATAAATAGATTACACAAAATCAAGTACTCAAGCGTAGACAGACAGACGGACGGACAAACCCGAATAGAATTATAGTCTCCAGCTTCGCGCTACGCGGTGGATGGGTACTAATAAAATCATGGGGGATACCTGCTTTAGGTTCTTCATGCATCTTGTTCACCGAATGAAAAAAATGTTGAAGCACTGATGTCTTATTTTAAAAACTAGTTTCTAATTTATCAATTTGAATCTTTTAAATGTTATAAATTGGTGTTTTTGTTTCAAATCACAATTTGTAAAACGCGTTACCGGTTGTTGTGGGGTATATATTTGATTTAATACAAATAGTATATCACTTCGGTAGAATTTTAACAGTTTTTGCAAAACCGTACCGAAAAATCTTGACCGAACCGAATAATTAAAATATACCGAACTGCGGGAATTTCGTACCGTCACACTTCTAACTTGTACGTCTATCGTGATATTGCGATGATCTGAAGCGGTATCCGATCTTCCAGTAGCTACCCGTATTGAATGCCATTACACAAGGTTTTAGATTCATTGAATTTTATGTCTAATTTAAGACCACATTTATTACACATATCAAGACGTTTTTGTAAACCTTTATGTGACGGACAAAGCAATATGAGATCATCAGCGCAGTATAGATGATTTATGATAAACTTGCCTATAGCACAGCCGATTTTTGTTTTATTCAGATAATTACTGATTACATCAATATTTCTGATACGGAAAGGGTTAAAACTAAAGAATTATCCCATTAAACTAAACGGCAAAACCTTAAAATTTTGTGACAGTTATAGATATCTTATGCATATTGTGGATGAGTTTCTGAATGATAATGGCGGTATACAAAGACAAATGAGAAGCATTTATGCAAGAGGTAATAAGTTGTTCAATACCTTCAAACATTTTTCTTATAATGTAAAAATTGTTCTGTTCCAAACATTTATTTCAAATTTCTACTGTGCACATATATGGTGTAATTGTAATCAAAATGTACTAAAAAGGTTTAAAGTCGCATATAACAACATTTTTCGTAAATTCTTTGCACTAAATTATATTAGAAAAGAAATGGCTGATAGAAATATTAACGTTGCTAATGTGGTTATGCTATCATACATAAACAGCACTTTGAAACGCATATACAAGTCAGAGAATGAAATAATAAAAAGTATTGTGTGCAGTGATTTAATGTTGAATTCAAAGCTATTTATCCAATGGTGCGATATGATATATAAAATACCTACGCGTTAACTTTATTTAAATACATTTGGTGCTTCTGTATGTAATATATTAGCACAGATTATTAGCTAGCTATTCATATTGTTATGTATATTTTATGACTAGAATATGTATATCCTAACATAATTCTGTAAAAATATACGGTATATGGACCGAGCAGTCATAATGAGATAAATAAATAAAAACAAATGGATAACATATACAAAAATCACAAAATTTTCCCACAAGGGGGGGGGGGGGGAGGGGGCGAGAGGGAAAGATTATGTCCTAGGGGTGGGGAAGGGGGCAGGGAGATGGGCGGGGCTTCAGTGATGACGTCATGATGACGTCACGATGATTGACTGCAGTAGAACTGTCGTTTCCCAACTACTTTTATCATCCTGTACAATATTTATCATTGCCCTGGAGTAGCTTAATTAAATTAATTCCGTTTCTCTTAATGTTATTCAGATCGTTAATGACTTGGTCTTATTTTATCATGCCTAGTGCCTTTTTCATATTATGGGTTAAAAGGTTTTTATGTGTCAGCTATTTTATAACAATGCGGTGTACCAGACTAAATATTTCCTACAGCGAACTCGCAAGCTTAACCCGTTTCATTTCCCGCGGTGTCTTCTGCTAACTTTTGCAGGATATATTTCTAAGATCATCATGAACTGGGTTGGCGGTACAAGGAAGCGGATAAGTCAACAGAACGAACGAAAGCGACAAAAGGTACACGTTTTGTATGTTTATCAGTGACAATGACTAGTGGGTGATAATATGATGCACGTAAAGAACGTACGAGTGCAAGACGCCTTATGGCACTGGGTGTTTCGAATAAAATGCGCTAGAATTGAGCATTTCGACCGCGACGGGCCCTCGTGAAAATGAAAGAAATGATGCCTGCGTTTTATTGGGCAAGGATAATGTCTTGAAAATGTTTCGGAAATCAGAAAATGTTTCTTGGTTTTTCGATAATATCTTGAAACATTTTCGAGTGTATCGATCTTTAAATTCAGATAATCTTACCACAATCCTTTTTTGCGCACCTGCGCGCCATTATCGCCCAAAAGTGAAAAAGTTTTGCTTTAATTACGTCGATTCAGAACTGACATACAACAACTTACATTATAGTCAGTAGAAATACAACTATTGACAATAGCAATTCGCAATAAGCCAATTCGCACTTTCGGATTTTTCCGGTGGAGGTGTTGTTTGGGACATTTTCCATTATGACAGCTAGCTGATACTGTTTCATACTTTTTTTCTTTGTAATATTTATTGCTTTAAAGTATGTTAATTCAACTGGAGTGTATTCTCTATACTTTAAATGTTCATCCTTATTGTATGTCGATTTTGAAAATAAACTTATTTGATAGATTGATTGATTGATTGATTGATTGTTTCGACTGAAAATGTTGGGGGTTAAATTATAAAGAAATGATAAGAGAAAAACATCAAAATTCTAATTTTCTTTCAACATGCACACTTTCAAATTTATAAAGCCATCATATGATCTTTTAAAAACTATTTTACATGTTATTCAGTCGCTTTTATTAAAAACATGTGAATATGTTTCTGGTAAAATGGAATTTTGTTGATTTTTGCCGTTTTTTTCCTGTCATTTCTTTATATCCTTAACCCACCAGAATTCAGCCGAAACGCAAAATTTTTTCGGCAAAAATTGAAAAGTCAAAAGTGCGAATTGGCTTATTTGGATTGAGAGAAAAGCACCAAAGCTCCCGGCAGCCATTTTTATTCTCAAAACATTATCTGAAGTGTTTTATTGGGACATTTTCGAAACATTATCTGGATTTATTTTTTTTTTCAGATACGTCCAAAAAAAACGCTGTCCATAAAAAATAGCTGTAAAAGAGCTCATACTCTAAACATAAAACAAATTGAAGCTTGAAACTATTTTGTTAAAACTTTTAACAAACTTTTTAAAACAGCATACGGGTTGTTAAAAAAGACTGCTCTTTGGTTCCGAGAAATTTGACATTTTGGTAGCTCCAAGAAGCGGGTCGCTGCTGAAAGATTGGCTACAGAACGAATGGCTACAGAAGATCCAAATTGGTGAAATTGAAAAGACCATCTTCCGTGACTGAAAACAATTTTTATTTGTCAAGTATCGCAAAATAAGGAATATTTGAGTCCAAATGGTTGGCAAACATGCAATCGGCTTATTAAGTTTAGTTAGAATTGAACATTTTTTTGTCACCAGTTACGATCTACTCTAACCAATTCTATCTCCTCTCCCTCGTACAAGTTTGGAGTGTGACGGCACGCCCGCGGTTCGGTATAGTTTAATTATTCGGTTCGGTCAAGTTTTTTCGGTACGGTTTGGCAAAAATTGTTAAAATTTTATCCAGGTGTTTTACTATTTGTATTCTATCAAATATTTACCCCATAACAACCAATAATTGCGTTTTACCAGTGTGATTTGAAACAAAAACATTAGAAACTAGTTTTAAAAATAAGACATCAGTGCTTCAACATTTTTTTTATTCGGTGACCAAGCTGCTTGAAGCATTTAAAATAGGTATCCCCAATGATTTTATTAGTACCCATCCACCGCGTAGCGCGAAGCTTGGGACGTTTGAGGTACTTGATTTTGTGTAATATATTTATCACACACCGAGGCGAATACAGCTGCTATGCCTGTGCTAAAATGTTCCCCACCATTTGTAGTTGTGAAAGAAGTATCTTGTGTGTCGATACGTGTACCCGTTTGAAATATTTAACCAATATTTAAAAGTCAAAGAAACGACAGTTAAGCATAAGTATCTTACAATTAAGTTAAAGTATGCCCCATAACAATTATTGTGGTTTTGCTCTAATATAAGTTTAAGTATATCATATAGCAGCCATTACAGTTTTGTTCTAACTTGAGAACATTTACAAAGTTCCTTAATTATAACGCCACAAACATAAACGCCGTTACACATATTACAAGAAGCTTTAAATCTTGAGTTACACTTAAGAAACGTACTACTAAATGAACAATTCACATTAAAATGTCAAGTGTTAACTTTACATATGTACATATTTTTCTTTAAAAACAGCAACATGTCAACATGCTGGGGTTTTAGAGTTGAGCACAAAGCAGTACCTTATTTTACAGCTGTCCACTATCAATAAAAAACTACAAAAAAATCCAAAAATACCGCGGTTTTTATCTTTCGATTTTTTTAACCGCAATAGGTTTTCCGTTCCGGTACGAATCGTAGCACTCCTAGTACAAGTTAACTGTGCTTGCTTTGAGCCAGCTCTGTGTTGATGTGAAAGACTCAATGACCCACAAGTCTTGATTGACATTTGCGAAAGGCCCTCAAAGTACAACGGCAATGATATACTACTTATGTGTTACGCTTTCTTTAAAGCATAAGAATACGGAATATGGAAAGCATATCATTATTTAGCGAGGATTTGAAGTTTTAGCCAGTCTCCTCCTAGTAGCGACCCGCTTCTTTCAGCTACCTAAAAGTCAAATATTTCTGCACCAAAGAGCAATCGTGTTTTTTTTAATTAAAAATGCAGAAATGCTCATGAAGACACAAATGCTTCTCAAAGCGCAATTTTTTTGGTAGGTTTTATGGGAACTTTTTGAATCGGAACATTTTGATGCGGTGTATTAATGTGATAAATTGCTCAAATAGTATTGTAATGTGATAAATTGCTTAAACTTGTTTTTCACCATTTGAATGGGTTTTCTGTTCATGGCACCACCCCCACCCCTCATGTGAGATTTGGTAAGCGAACCGCTACCCCCCTTTGAGACTCGATGGCAGTAGGCGGCAATTTATTCCCCACAGGGGGAATATATGCGATCGACTGCGTGTCGGTCTGTCTGTCGGTCTGTCATCAAGAGCTTGTTAACACGATAACTTAAAAACTGCTGCAAGGATTTTAATGAAACTTGGTATGTGGCTTCTGTGGGAACAAACACAGACCGGTATTGTAAATGGGCCAGGCTCGTCCAGGGAAAATGCATCAGCTGGACTCGGAAAATTTCAGTCCTTGACTATTGATGGCCGTGTTTAACCCTAGTCATAATCCATGATTAGGCCATAATATTAACCGCTCTTACACTGTATGTGTATGTAATTTCCAACTTTTTTGCAGCGTCTATTGTTAAAATCAATACATCTGTAGAGAAAGGGTATTTTTTCATGGAATTGAAACATATATTCTGTAAACGTATTCAGTGTCTTATCACACTGTAAAATATCCAGTATTCTAAATGATGTTGAGTAGTTTTTATTAACACTTGACAAGCCTTTGGCTTGCAAGGGTTATATGAATTTGTGCGAGCAAAATTCGTCCTTTTTTTCTTCTTGACAGTTTTTCCGATTTTTTGTGTCTTCTTCTTCTCTGACACTATGGGCCCTACGACCATGAAACTTGGGATTTATGAAGAGCTTGATCTGAACATGTGCATGTCACTTTTTAGCCCAGCTTACGTTACTGGGGTATTCCTATCGGTTTGCGGTGGCGTCCGTTAGTTAGTTAGTTGTTTATTTAGTAAACTTTGTTTCAAAATGCATCTCCTCCTACAATTTTGATCCGATGTCATTTATTTTTGGTGTGAGGCATCCCTAAGGGGTCGTGCATACGGCTTGGGCTTTTCTAGTCGATCGGGTGCTTTTTTAATTTTTGGCGAATTTTTAAAGAAAAAATTTTAAAATGTATCTTCTCCTACATTTTTGATCCGATGTCATTTATTTCTGGTATGAGGCACCCCTAAAGGGTCGTGCGTACGGCTTTTGTTTTTTTAGTCGATCGGACAACTTTTGTATTTTTGGGGATTTTTTAAGCAAAAATTTCGAAAATAGTTACAATGCATCTACTCCTACAATTTTGATTGGATGTCAATTATTTTTGGTGTGAGGCATTCCTAAGCGGTTGTGCGTACGGCTTGTGCTTTTCTAGACGATCGGGTGATTTTTGAATTTTTGGCGAATTTTTAAAGAAAAAAATTTAAAATGAATCTCCTCCTACATTTTTGACCCGATGTCATTTATTTCTGGTATGAGGCACCCTTAAAGGGTCGTGCATACGGCTTGTGCTTTTTTAGTCGATCGGACAATTTTTGTAGTTTTGGGGAATTTTTTAAGCAAAAGTTTCGAAAATAGTTCAAAATGCATCTACTCCTACAATTTTGATTCGATGTCATGTATTTTTGGTGTGAGGCATCCCCAAGGGGTCGTGCATACGGATTTTGCTTTTTTAGTCGATCGGTGATGTTTGAATTTTTGGCGAATTTTTGAAGAAAAAATTTTTAAATGTATCTCCTACATCTTTGATCCGATGTCATTTTGTTTTTTGTTTTTTGTTTTTTTTTTTTTGTTTTTGGTATGAGGCACCCTAAAGGATCATGCATACGGCTTGTGCATTTTAGTCGATCGGACAAATTTTCTATTTTTAGGGAGTTTTTGAAGAAAAAAAACTTCATAATGCATTTTATCCTACAATTTTGAACCGATTTCTTTTTTTTTTTTTTGTATGAGGCATCCCTAGGTGGGTCGGGCATACGGCTTGTGCTATTTGACTCGACTTGGGAATTTTTGATTTCGGGGGGAATTTTTGATGAAAATACCTCAAAATGCATCTTCACCTACAGTTTTGATCAGACAGCAGTTATTTGGGGGCTGAGGCATGCTTAGGGTGTCGTGAATACGGCGTGTGCTTTTCGAGTATCGGAATTTTGGGGGAATTTTTGAAGAAAAAAGTTCAAAATGCATTTCCTCGTACATTTTGTATCAGATTTCATTTATTTTTGATATGAGTCGTCTCCAGGGGGTCATGCGTACGGCTTGTGTTTTTTGAGTGAATTGGAAAACATGATTTTTTTTTCGAAGTTTTTTAGAAAAACAAATTAAATGAATCTCCTACAGCGCATAAACGCAAGTTAAATGAACATTCGCAGTAGTCCAAATTAAGCACTGGGCATCGATGCAAGTTAAATAAACATGCGCATTGGTCCGAATTGTGAACCGCGCATCGACGGAAAATACATGAACATGCGAACTGGTCCAAAATAAGCACCGCGCATCAACGCAAGTTGAATAAACATGCGCACTGGTCCGAAAAAGGAACTACGCATCAACGCAAGTTAAATAAACATTTGCACTGGTCCAAAATAAGCACCGCGCATCAACGCAAGTTAAATAAACATGCGCACTGGTCCAAAATAAGCACCGCGCATCAACGCAAGTTAAATAAACATGCGCACTGATCCGAAATTCGAACCGCGCATCAACGCAAGTTAAATAAACATGCGCAATGGTCCGAAATTCGAACTGCTTATCAACGCAAGTTGAATAAACATGCGCACTGGTCCAAAATGCAAACCGCACACCAACGCAAGTTAAATAAACATATGCACACGTCCAAAATAAGCACCGTGCATCAACGTAAGTTAAATAAACTGGTCCGAAATGCGAACCGCGCATCAAAGCAACCTAAGGAAACTTGTGCACTTGTTCAACATAAGTACCGCTCATCATCGCAAGTAAAATAAACATGCGCATTGGTCTGGAATAAGAACCGCACATCGACGCAAGTTAAATAAACATGCGCACTGATCCGAAATAAGAACCGCGCATCAACACAAGGCAAATAAACATGCGCACTAATCCGAAATGCGAACCGTACATCAACACAAGGTAAATAAACGTGCGCATTGATCTGAAATAAGAACCGCACATCAACACAAGGTAAAAAAACATGGGCGCTGGTCCGAAATGCGAACGGCACATCAACGCAAATTAAATAAACATGCGGACTTGTCTGAATAAGAACCGCGCATCGAGGCAAGTTACATAAATATGCGCACTGGTCCCAAATGGGAGCGTTGTTTGAAGGGATCTCTATCAGACTGTCCAGTCTACCAGAGATACAAAAAGTCTGTTTCCCATTTTTCTGGGAAAAAAATCTTTGTATGCATTTATCGGTCTATGTTCTGGTCCGGTGCTAAATTAATTATTGAGCTAGCTCTTTGCCGTCTATCTTTTGAAGCCCAATTTTTCAGGGAAATTCCCTTGCTCATGCACGCTGGAATTGGTCTTATTGCTGTTCGTAAGCTGGGACTTTGTCCTTGGACAAACTTGTTATTTTCGTCTTGACCGGATTCCTTTATAAATTTGTAAAGTACAATCAGGTATGCAAATATTTTTTAATCGCTGTGAAAACTAGCATTATAAATTCAGGGTTCGCGTTGGAGCGGTTTTTGTCTACTTTTTGGGCATTTTTTATGAAATGACTCACTTTTTTGGAACCCACCGAGTTTTTCTGGGCCTAACTGAGTAACACTTTCCCTTTTTGACTCACTTTCCTGAGAACCCAGCACGAACCTTGAAAGTACAAAAAAAGATACAATATGATTAACATTAATGTTTCTCGATCTTCAGCAAAATATGAATTATCCTTTTTTTCATACTTTTTTTTTCTCAAATTTATCCTTTTTTATCCTTTTTTTCATCCTTTTTTTTCTTGACGACTCCGTGGCAACACTGTACAAAAGTTTGGAAAAAAATTTGGGTCATGGGGGGGGGGGGGACTCGCGAAAGATATCCAACTCTCTTGTTGAGCACTGAATTACATTCTTTCGAAAGAGCACTATATCTGATAAACGCTTATTTTCACAAATCCAAGTTTTATACACTGCTTTGTCTGAGTTAGTACAATGTTCGTGTGAATCCACTCTGTCATTTCAGTTTTTCTATCATCTTTAAGCTACAATTATAATGGAAAAACTAGCTGCAGATTTTGTGACAGAATCGCTCAAAATGCGAGAAGACGGCCCCCGGTAGTGCCTTTTTACAACAGATCTATTTTTGTGTGCAATAATTTTGTCCCGATCCATTTTGAAGGTGCCATGTGCAGTGGATATCTTTTTTATTTGAGATGACAGCTGATATGTGTTTTCTGTTCAGCGCCAGTGTGTAGTGCGGACGAAGTATTGATCGATTAAAGGGAAATGCGGGTATCTCTGCGCCATCGAGCAACCGAAATGCGCATTACATTGAATATCGCTGAGTTTGAATCCATGTTTACACAGTATAAATCACTACTAAATCTGTCTAGATCGAAAAATTCTTTTCAAAGACAAAAAGGGTCGTGTCCAGAAATGGTCTGTATTGATATTTTTTCCTAGAAGGGCCTGTGTTGATGCATTGTCCATTAAAATCATATTACACTGTTTTCAACATTTATCTATGGAGTCAATGGGATTTTGTCAAAAAGATTGTATAATTCTGATATTGATACGGTGACATATATTTTTTATTTGCTTAAAACATTTCGTATAACGTGTTCTTCAAACAGCGAAAAAATGAGGCAATTGTCATTGTGATTATGTGTGAATTTCGCATTTTGATTGAAATTTCTTGGTTTTCCTAATGGTGTCTATAGTACAAGTGCGCGACCTTTCAGTGTTTCTTTTCTCTTATAACACAGGTGATCCTCCTTTTTCTTTTCATTTTTTTAATGTTTACCGTCAAAGCATTAAACTGTGAAAGTATGAAGGAAATGTCAATTGTAGGTGAGATACCCGCATTTCCCTTTAATCGCTTGGCCGTTGACCACATTCATTGTGGTATCCTCTGTAGAATGTAATATCTAAATATCTCTCAAGACGAATAATCGACAAAACAAAAGAAATCTGGTGTCGGAGGAATTTTGATAAAGGGATGTCGATATTCACGTGCTACAGGAAAAAGTAAGTGAAAGAAAACAAGAAGACAAAGTGGACAAATATTATTCTTAATTACCGAGCAAGATAGAGCTGGTTTCAGGACAAGCCGAGAAGAATAACTTGTCAGTTTGAACCTGAATTACATAATCATTTTTTGCAGGAATTTTTTGAAAGGCAAAAATATTTTAAGAGAGTAGAAAGAGCGGTTCCAGAGGGGGACAAGGAGGCGGCGAGTGCGGACCTGTTGGCGTTACAGCTCACGCTTAGGACGAACGACCGCAACAAGAAAGGTTCAAAACGCAAGAAATGATGACTTGGGTTAAGAAAAAAACTGACGGGGACCTAACTTTTTATGTAACCACATCTGGCTCTGTACAAACCAAAACCTCCAATCTGTTGAGTAAGCTGTCCCTGATCCATAATACGTATCCCAGTCCATAATAATTAAAACAGAAGGTTATTTATTTAATTATATGACTACAGCTATAGGTGGGTCTACTAAACAACATCGTTAAAAGTAAAAAAACGACATGCGTTTGCTCGT
This sequence comes from Protula sp. h YS-2021, assembly GCA_949752745.1. Taxonomy (NCBI): domain Eukaryota; kingdom Metazoa; phylum Annelida; class Polychaeta; order Sabellida; family Serpulidae; genus Protula; species Protula sp. h YS-2021. The sequence goes on along the minus strand of OX457027.1, from coordinate 102,392,619 downwards.
ATTGTGGGATTTCAGCTGTTTTCAAAATGACTTCACTTAAAATATTTCCAGACTTTTAGATTATACGAAATAAAAAAAATATTTGCCAACCCGCATATTGCGTGTGATGGAACAATATTTCTGTAAAGGACAAAGAAATGACTTTGAAAGGGGATGTCAACAAGAACTGGCATGTCAGATTTTTTCCAAAACGTGTATACCGTGGTGCATCTGTCAGAGGAGACTCATGAAAAGAGGTTTACCAAAATGCAGCAAATTAATTCAATGCGTTTATTGTTTAGGTCGTACGCGGGGCACTCGCCTTCCAGATAGGCCGAATGTTAATCTGGATCGATTCCAACAGAGGAGAGGCGGGAATAAACGCCTCCATGTGGATCTGGGCCCAGTATCGCCACCTGGTGTGAAAAAATCAGCCGTGGTGTCGCCTTTTGACGAGCTAGTCAGTGTGTGCAGACGCGGGTAAAACAGTCCCCCCTCCCCCTCCCCCTCCCCCTCCCCCCCCCCCCCCCCACTCTCCAGTCGGCCACATCTCGACGATTGTTTAAAATATTTTTACTCCCTCCGCGGAAAATCTTAAACACGTTACACCTGTCTGGAAAATTTGTTTGGAAATGAAATAAAAAGTAAATGATTTATAGTTTTTAAGTGCAGTAAATTAAAATAAAATGATGATGTTGAAAACGGTTGCGATGCAGGTCTGCATCTGCTGCACAGGATACACGGGAATCCCGCGCTTTTTGAAAAAAATCCCGTACAATTGTGGGGTATTGTGGGATTTTGAAATTATGAAAATATATAACGTAACTATATGTCTTGCTTTTTTACGAATAAAAAAAAATGTCGAATTTGACGATTTCTTTTTTTTTTTTTTTTTTGGGGGGGGGGGAGGATATCGCCAATGTTTTTATTTAATTCATACGTATATGTGCATTGTATGTTTTATAAAACTGTAGTTAAGCTGTTGATTGTTTGGATTTTAAGAAAAAAACATCAGACATATTAAATGAGTCTGTTACACATATATTTACACCTATAAATGTGGCTATGATCCCGCAGTCTGATTCCAAATCCCGCGCTTCAGCGAAACAGGTGCGGGATTGCCCGCAGTTTCACGATATTTGCAGAAACAAGCCTGCTAAGTTGAACAGGTTAAGTGATTGCTTTAAATGATTCATTGGAACAAATAAGTAACAAGCAGAATTTCAGTCGATTAATCGGTACAGTAGTAATCGAATCGATTAGTCGGGTAGTCATTTTCAGCCTCAGTGATGCCGAGGCGGCGCGCGGGTGCCCGTTTCCGCGCACAACACCTGCGACTGACCAAAGGGGGTCGCGCGGATGCCCAGTCCCGCATTCTACACCTGCGACTGATCAGGGCGGAGTTTTCAGTGCCAATATGTACCCCGTGCATGGAACAGCCACTAGAGGGAGTGCTGGTGTGTCACAGGAGGAAACGGCCAGTGAGACTCCAAGATGTGTGGAGGGGCAAGCAGGGGTGGTGAGTAGAGGATGTGTGATAGAAGGGGTGGGGGGGGGGCAGGGGTGGTGAGTGGAGGATGTGTGGTGGGGTGGGGTTTAAGGTGAATAGAGGATGTGTGATGGGGTGGGGGGGGGGGCAGGGGTGGTGAGTAGAGGATGTGTGGTAGAAGGGGGGGCAGGGGTGGTGGGTAGTAGTACTGGTGATTAGAGGGGCGGAGGCTGGGGTCGTGAATAGAGAATGTTTGATGGGGTGGGGGAGGGGGGGAGGTCGGAGGCCGGGTAGGTGGGTAAAGGATGTGTGATATCAGGGTGGCAGAGGTGGTGGATAGGAACGTGTGGTGGAGGGTGGAGGGAGAGGCCGGGGTCGTGAGTAGAGGACGTGTGATGTAGCAACAAAAGTATGTGGGTCCCGTCAACTACGCCTTTACGGTGGGTGGCTTGAATGGGGTCATGGTAGATATATAAATGGTTGGGGATGGAGGGATGGTAAGGCTGGGATGAATAACATGTGGCGGTTGGGCAGCTGAGTTGCAATGTGATTTAGTAGCAGATGTATGATGTTCATGTGGGGCACATCACTTAGTTGATAAATCAGAATTCTTCAGAAAAAATATTGAAATATTCGAAACAAAAAAAAAAAAAAAAAGAAAAAAAAAAGAAAAGATAAGCAATGGCGACTTGCTTAGATAATTAATCGCGCTGCGCCAGGAAACACATTCTAGGTTCGAAATCAACAGTGTAAGTCAGAACCTGTTATTTTGGCTGCTTCATTCAAACGAAACTGAATTTTCAATTACCTAAAGTAGAATTTCAAATTTTAACTTTTGGCTTTCTTTTGAAACCGGTGATCATTATATTTGTATAAAACATTTTTTTTGGTTTAAATTATTAATATAAATAACTAAGTCAAGCGAGTTAACTTAAAAGTATTCACTTATATTTTGTTTTCAAGACTCCATTCGGCAAATCTCTGGCAACTGTTAAATTCAGCTCTAAAATCACATTCCTTCAAACGCCCTCCCCTGATGAGCCTAACAAAAAACCCCTTCAGAACCGCGACGCGTGGCGTGAAGATACCACCTTAGCACAAAAGGGAACTGCGTCCTTGGCAAAGCCTTTGGGAGCGACGCAGATTGGGAATTGGAAAACCAAGCGGAAACCAATTTGGGAAGAGGAAACCCCAATGCTTTTGCGACCGCCGGATAACCCAGAAAACAGATGGCCAATGGCGTTTAATATGCTTGGTGGTAATCCACCAAAAAAGAAACTTGACCCAATACCTGAAGATGGGACATGTTTGGATTCGAACACAAGGCCTGTGGTACAAAAGGACGCCTTTGGTCGAAAAACCTTTTGTGAAACTGGTTCTATTGCTGATTTGAGGAAAAGACGAATGGCTTTCATTGCAGAAGATTTTCAAGAAACGCCATTGAAAAAATATATACCAAAAGAAATGTCAGTGAGAAAACGTGCAGGAAAAGAAAATAGTAAAAGAAAAACAAACAAGAAAGAAACTATTGGTGGGCGGGAGGAGGAACAGGATTGTCATGTAACTACATCAACAAGGCACAAAGGTAAAGAGCTATACAGGGTAAGACTTTTAACCCAAGCTTCTGTTTTAGCTTTGAATGGACAACAAGATTGATTCATCCACCGTGCAAGGAATGTATATTATTAGAAATCCTAATTTAGTGTACAGAAGCAATCTTTTAATGCTCTTTCTGAACGGTAAAAAAGAAAAAAGAAAAACAAAAACTCGAACCAACTCTTCGTCTGGCTGGTCTTATCACATCAGTGAGGGGCATCCGTCCTTTGTTGGTAAACTTTTACTTAGAATGTTTCTTCTTCTTCAGTTTTCATCGGATTCCTTTCAAATTTTGAGTGTTTGTTCTTTAGGCAGGCATCTATTAAAATATTACTCTTTTTGGCAATTTTATTTCAATTTAAATTTTTTGGTTGCCGCTTTTAGAAATGCTTCTTGTCCCACATTTTGATTGGATTGTCTTCAAATTTTGCCTAAATTGGCAGTAGGAATGCCTGTCTTGGAAAATTTCTTTTTTTTTCTTTTCTTTTTTTGGCGAGCTACAAAAAATTGACCAACTGGGAAACATTTTTTTTTAATTTTTAGTTTTCAAAATGGTTCTTCTCCCACATTTTTGATTTGATTCCTTTCCAGTTTTGTACAATTGTTCCCTTGATCGTTCTGTCTGGAATTTTTTTTTTTGCTATCCGCAAAAAACTCCCTAAATAGGAGCACTTGTGATTTTTTGGTAGCTAATATTCAAAATGCTTCGTCCACAGTTTTGATCGGATTGCTTTCAAATTGAAAAGTTACTGTTTTTTGCGATCTAATAAAAATTGGCCAAATAGGGGAGATTTTTAATTTCGTGGTAACTAATTTTCAAAGTGCTTGTCCCACAGTTTTGATCAGATTCCTTTCCAATTTTGTATGATTGTTCGTATTCCGCCGTGTGAGAGTTTTAGAGATCAAATGTGTCAAAATCGTTCTTCCTCAAGTAAAGTTATTCAGATTACTTTCATTTTTTGGGCGTAGTCCAACGTTGGGGTTTCTTTGAAATATCCCTTTTCTGAGATCTGCCAGATATTAGGCAAATACCGGCCTTTGAAAAAGTTTCAGTATCCGGTTTTTAAACTGCTACTCCCACTTTTTGGCGGCTCTACAAGCCTATTGACACTTGATTCGCTAGATCTCTGTTGGTCACCGTGTCCCTGGACATTCTTGTTTTCGTTGGTCTTCACTCGAATACTGTTCCTTAAAATGGCTAAAGGAAGTTGAATTCTTTATATTTTCAGATGATGAGAAAAGCTTTCTGACGTGCAGCGCTTTTATCGATGACGACAGATACAATAGGTTCCATTCTAGAATGGGCTGGGATAAATTCAAAACCCCCGCTGGTCCGCAACGTGACCGCGAAACTTCACGTCAATGCGTTGAGAAAGGCGGTGATTTTAAGCCCATTGAAGGCTTGCCATGCGTTGCTAAGCAATCGTCCAGTTATGTGTCGTTGCTAGGTGACGCGAATGTGAGTGGTTATTGTGACGACAGAGCTTATAACCAAACAAACGTACGTGCGGGATGGGGTAAATTCAGAACGCCTAATGTAACAGAAACGCCATTGCATGCTGGGAATGATCCGAAGACAGTCGAAACGGAGGCTGATTACGTCACTGCGCCTTGCTGGGACGATCGCGTCTTTAACAAAGTCCATACCAGGGCCGAATGCTCCCAGTTTTATACACCAAAAGCAACCGCTAAACTAGACGCAATTCCTGAAGATAACACACCGATCCTTAATGAACAGCAGTATTGTCAGGGACGTGCGAACAGGCGTATGGCAAATAGTCCCCAGTGTGGCAAGGACGGTAGAGAAGGTATAAAGCCCGACAGCGTCAGTTTTACGTCAGCAGACGCGACGGAGCGGGGACATCGACGGGATGATGGGGAAACACCCATTTTAATAAATGAGGCCGATGCCGTCACGGAAACGCCGCATGTGTCCTCTTGGGCCGTGGGATGGAATGAAGAAACGCCCATGTTGGGGCAGACTCCTTTGCTGATGGATGACAGGTACGTTTTTCCATTTGCTTACAGGTGACAGTTGAGATTTGTCCTTTGCTTATAGATGACAGGTTAGGCTTTTGATTTGCGGTGTTGCCATTCCTCACGTTAAAAGCAGGACTGATTTAAGGGCGCGCGATTGCGCAAAGTGCGCAAAAAATGAAAAGGTGCGCGCCCTGGCGAGCACGACGCGCACGCTAGTGCGCAAAATTTTGTAAGAGTGAGGGCGCGCACCGATTATTTTTGTTGTTGTATATTTTCCCGTCTTTTTCTTTCAATTTCACTCTTTTTATAGTAATTAAGTATGTTCATGAAGGCTATGGCAGTATATTTTGAAAACAGAAGCAAACCATAATTCATATTTGAGCGTTTATTTCTTGTACATCAACTATTGCTTTATAACTGCCTATGAAATGTAGCAATAAATAGAAGAAACATCAAAACTTGTTCAACATCACTTATAAAACATGTTTCAGGCAATTCGTGAACTGACTGGTCCCCAATTCACGGACTGCCTGAAAATTTTAGTCAATTCACGAATTGCCTGACCCCTACAGGCAGTTCACGAATTGCCTGAAAATTTCAGGCAATTCACGAATTGCCTGAATACACGTATTGCCTGTAACATATATATATATACAGTGCGCGGATATGAGATTAGGTACGCAAGTTTTTGAAGTGGACGCGCGCGCGTGCGCAAAATTTTGAATTCCTAAAATCAGCCCTGTAAAAGCGATTTGTACGTTTTTTTTCCACATATTATGTTTCAGTCGCTCAGTTTTCATATATTGTATTTCCTAATTTCCTACTGTGCTATTAATAACAATGTTGTAAAATATAAACTGGATTTAGACATACACACAGGAAATGATGATCATCAGCGTCATATTACGCGCTGTTATATCACTCAGTAAGTTTCTTTCTTTTTCTCCATACAAAGTTTTCTACCTTGAAATCATGTTGCAGACCCGAGTAAAAAGGACGTACGGTAAAACATATCTATAACGACCATGCCCCAGGCCGGATAAAAAGACGCACAATAAGTGAGGCGTTTAGTAAAACCTGTCTATAACAACCATCTCCTTAGCCCGGATAAAAATGTTGTACTGTAAGCGTGTCTGTAATAACCACCTTCGAAATAATCGAAGTATCATAATCGAAAGGTATGCTTGTTTGAATGATTTAAAACGAGACTTGTTGACAGCATAAGACAGAAACACTTGATCGGTCATCACCAAATTTTAGACAAGACTTAATCATTTCACAAGCAAGCTCGGAGTTGATTTTTTAATCAATTAAAAATGGCCGCCAGCCACCATCTTGGATTTTCGCAGAAATCTAGAAAACCCGAAAACTCGGTCATCAAATTTTAATATAGGTTCACCATCAGAAAATTGTGCCCGGAACCGGATTTTGGTTGAATAGAGAAATTCAAAAGTGGCCACGATCCGCCATCTTAAATTTTCATCCTCAGATTGTTAAAAATTACCTGGCCGTCATCGCTATAAGTTAGATACGACTTAACCATTACAAAAACACGCTCGCTGTTAATTTTGGATTGGATGAGTAAATTCCACATGGCCGCAAATTTTATATAAATAGTTTTTGAAATAGAAAACAATCAGCAAGCCTCCACATAGCAAAGAGCCTGTGGAAACAAATATCGTTACGTTGAGATGTACAGATGTACAATGTAATTGTGATTCTCGAGATCTTATTTATATTGTAATACTTCACATTTTTTGTCCTAATACGTACGTTATTTTTAACGATCTTTTACGTTTCTAAATTTCGAGGAAGTGGCAACACTGGATTTGCTTAAAAATGACAGTCGAGGCTAATCATGTGCTTATAAATGATTATAACTTCTTTTTTACTCTACATCAGCGCTCACTGAGATATATGTAAACATAAAAGATGAAATAGCATCTCATTAATCACGCTCTGTTTTGTTGCATGTTTCGCAGACACACTGCCAAGGCAAGTGCATTGGAAAGCGAGAGAACGGGACAACCCGATCAGGTGCCGTGCGTCCGCAGCCAGCAGCCAGGTATCGCAGCCATGACGTCATAGCGATATAAATGTATAGACCAATATAAAGTTTTGCGATACGATATCGATATGCAATTTTTGAATGTCGATATTTTGATTTTTGTCATAGAAAAAAAAAGCAAAAAAAAAAAAAAAAAAAAAAAAAACTAGAGCACTTCACATATGAGCTTAAGAGTTAGAAATGGATGACCTTGACACTTCTGGAACATTTGAGGCGCTATGCTGTGGCATCAATGTGCAGATATTCACACCAACACACCAGTTAAGCACAAGTACGCAAATGTGTCTGTGTGTCACATTGTATGTACATCTGCCTCTCGGTGACATATCGATATAATATCGCGATAGTGATCTTAGTTATCGACACGTGTCACGATACGATTTCGCCACGATACACAACCGTGACTGAACTTTCTGAACAAATATCTTTCCCTTGCTTCAGTCTTATTATGATGTCATGCGTGACGTGTGGTGGTACTGTTGGGCTATTATTAGGAGCGGGTGAGCGGCTCGAGTCAACAGTCTGCCAGACCCCTGTCCGCCCGCCTTGTGACGTCATGGGAATCCAAGGCACACCGCTGTTTAGGTGGATGATGGGTGGGCCGTCCGTCCCGGCGAGGTTGGTGCTTTTTGCCATGGAATTGCCAGGGCGTTGTTAAAAAGATCCAATAGGGTTTGACTAGATTCGCAAGTTCATTTTTGAATATACCCGACATTAAGTTTGAGAAAAACGGAGATGTTGAACAAACGTCCGCAAAATGAAGACTAAAATGAATTCGAAGAAAACAGTTTACAGAAGGGCTTAAACGCACATCTTATGTAAAATGCGACAAACTTTTTTCATGCAAAGTCGGCAGGGTTCGCTCTGGTTTTTCAGGAAAGTGAGTCAAAAAAGGAAAGTGTGACTCAGCTGGGTCCAGAAAAACTCGGTGGGTTCCTAAAAAGTGAGACATTTCGTAAAAAAATGCCCAAAAAGTGGACAAAAATCCCGCCAACTCGAACCCTGGTCGGACTACTTGAGTCTCAAGTCTGACCTTGTGAGTCATGAACCCGACTACACGCGTCCGGCTGATGACTATATGACTCTCGAATCTGACTGTATAAATCAAAAGTCTCACTACATGAATCTCGAGTCTGACTATATGAGTCATGAACCTGACTACATGACGAGAGTCTGGCTACAGACCGCAGGTGACATTTATAAGAAGACCGTACTGTGTAAACGTTTTTTTCGTTTGTTGCAGGGAGAAAGAAAAGATCTTGAGTGAGAGTGGAATCCAAACTGTTACTGCTCCGTCTTCGCAGTCAGGACTCAAAACACTGAATGGTCGAACATTAAAAAAACCGTGCAAGTCTCATCCGGCAGGGTCTCCATGCAGGGTCGTCAGGTCAACGGTCATTTCTCAGGTAGCCGAAGACATGATTATTTCCCAGGTAGCCGAACACACTGACATTTCCCAGTTGACCGAAGACACGGCCATTTCTCAAGTGGCCGAAGACGCTGACATTTCCCAGTTGACCGAAGACACGGCCATTTCTCAAGTAGCCGGAGACGCTGACATTTCTCAGGTAGCCGAAGACACGGCCATTTCTCAAGTAGCCGAAGACGCTGACATTTCTCAGGTAGCCGAAGACACGGCCATTTCTCAAGTAGCCGAAGACGCTGACATTTCTCAGGTAGCCGAAGACACGGCCATTTCTCAAGTAGCCGAAGACGCTGACATTTCTCAGGTAGCCGAAGACACGGCCATTTCTCAAGTAGCCGAAGACACTGACATTTCTCAGGTAGCTGAAGACACGGCCATTTCTCATGTAGCCGAAGACGCTGACATTTCTCAGGTAGCCGACGATACGGACATTTCTCAAGTGGTCGATGTCGTGGACATAACCCAAGAATCTGAATTGCAGCATATAGGTTACGTGCAACCTGCGAGAGAAACAGGTCACGTGACTGGAGATCTGGGCCGAAATGAACTTTCGGAAAAAACGCAAGCGTCGTGTTTTTCGAAACCATTGGATAAAATTGTGAAAACAGTTAAGAACCAGTCATGTCAAACTGACTGCTCGGCACTGCGCTATGACGTCATCGAACGTCATGCATTCTGTGATGACGCAGGCACGCCCAGCAGAACGAAGTGTGCGGATGATTATTGGAAGAAGACCAAATCAGAGATGAGTGGTGTGTCTGGGGACGGTGGGGCCGGCGCGATGCAGAACAGTACAGACAGTGACACCCGCACGGCGGGTCAAGTGAAAGCTGGCGATGTGGTCACGGAGAAAGCGATATGTCACGGAACTGTTGTGCCTGTGAGCGAAAAAGTCACAAGAGATAATGCCGTGCTCGAGAGTGTGACTGGAAACAATGTAGTCTGCGACAAAGTCACACGTGCCAATGATGTGTACGAGAAAGTCCCAAGTGACAAGGCCGTGTGCGAGAACGTCACAAATGACAGTTCCGTGTGCGAGAATGTCACAAGAGACAATGCCTTGTGCGAGAAAATCACAGGTTACAATGGGGTGTGCGAGAAAGTTACAAGTGGCGATGCCGTGTACGAGAAAGTCACAAATGATAATGCCAACAGACACAGAAACGAGATCGTTTTGACTGCGGTGAAATGTCCTGAGGAGACTAAAGATTGTGATGATCCCGGAGACATAACTAACATTGAGGTGGGCAGAGACTTTAGCTGTTCGCCTGCCCTCAAGGAAAAATGTCCCCCTGGCATGTATGATGATGTAACCTCACGCCATACAGGAGAAGTTAGCGAAATCTTGAGTCGGTGTTTGAGATTAGAAAATAAATCATCAGAAGGAAAAATAAGTCAAGAAGGTGGCAAGCGCTTACCACCCACGCTGCCACCACCGACACCCCCACAGGGTTTACGTTCTAGCTCTAGTTTGCTTCAGTTCAATCGTCAATTCATTCAACAAATCCTTGAGCTTAAACGTGCAGCGACGGAATTAAGCTTGCACCAAAACCCAGACGTAAGGAGGGAGCTTAGCGCAATTCTGTTGGGCGATAATTCCACACTACCTTCCACAATGATGACGTCATCAGGTGGTAATTCACAAGGAGATAGAGAGGAAAGTGACCAAAGACATTTGTGCGCTTTGCAAGAATGGACTGAAGAAATCGGCGCTTGTGATACGGCACAGGCCGCGGAACTGTTCCATGGCGTCGGTGAGGGAGGAACACAGCAAATGGAGGATCCCGCTAAAAGAGGAACAATTGAGGAGACAAGGCTGGCTGAACGAGGAAGAACTGAAAAGAAGACACCTGCTGACCGAAAAATTGCTGAAAAGACAGCCCCAGCTGATCGAAGAACGCAGGAAGTGGAGGCCCCGGCTGAAGGAGGAACGCATAAAGTGGAGGTCCAGAATGAGCGAGGAACACAGGAAGTGGAGGCCCCGGCAGAGCTAGGAACGCAGAAAGTGGAGGCCCCGGCAGAACGAGGAACGCAGGAAGTGGAGGCCCCAGCAGAACGAGGAACACAGGAAGTGGAGGCCCAGGCTGGACGAGGAACACAGGAAGTGGAGGCCCCGGCAGAACGAGGAACGCAGGAAGTGGAGGCCCAGGCTGGACGAGGAACACAGGAAGTGGAGGCCCAGGCTAAGCGAGGAACACAGGAAGTGGAGGCCCCGGCAGAACGAGGAACACAGGAATTGGAGGCCCCGGCTAAGCGAGGAACACAGGAAGTGGAGGCCCAGGCTGGACGAGGAACACAGGAAGTGGAGGCCCAGGCTAAGCGAGGAACACAGGAAGTGGAGGCCCCGGCAGAACGAGGAACACAGGAAGTGGAGGCCCCGGCTAAGCGAGAAACACAGGAAGTGGAGGCCCAGGCTGGACGAGGAACACAGGAAGTGGAGGCCCAGGCTGGACGAGGAACACAGGAAATGGAGGCCCCGCCTGAAGGAGGAACACATGAAGTGTTGGCCTCGGCTGAACGAGGAACACAAGAAGAGGAGACCCCGGCTAAAGGAGGAACACACGAAGTGGAGGCACCGGTTGAAGGAGGAACACACGAAGTGGAGGCTCCGGCCGAAGGAGGAACACAGAAAGTGAAGGTCTCAGCTAAGCGAGGAACACAAGAAGTTGAGGTGGTGGTTCTGCGAGGAACACCGAAGGTTAAAGCTCCGCTTGACGGAGAAACAACTAAATTGAAGGTATTAATTTACGGTAGAACACCTGAAGAGAAGGCGGTGGTTGACGGTACACCTCGTATAATTGACCCAGATGCTAGTACACCTCATATAATTGACCCAGTTGCTGGTACACCTCGCATAAATGCCCCAGATCCCGGTACTCCTCACATGAACGACCCAAATGCTGGTACATCTCACATGCATGATCCAAATGTTGGTACACCTGATATGAATGACCAAGATACTGGTACACCTCACAAGAATTTTTCAGATGCTGGTACAACTCACGTGAATGACCACGGTGCCAATACATCACACGTGAATGTTCCAGCTGCCAGTACACCTCACGTGATTGAGTCAGGTGTTCCAGATACTGGTATACCTCACATAAATGTTTCAGAAGACGGTACACCTCACATGAACGATCCTGATGCTGGTACAATTGACAAGAATGACCCAGATTTTGGTATTGCTCATCTAAATGTTCCAGATACTGGTACATCAGTCACGAATAACCTAGATGCTGGTACACGTCACATGGACGGCCCGATTAGCTGCACACCTAAAATGTACTGCCCAGCCAGCGATACACCTCAGATGAACTACTCAGCTAGTGACACATATCAAATGAACCTGTTAGCTAGCGGCACGCCCAAAAATAGTCACTCAGTTAGCGTAACACCTGAAATGAACTACTCAGCTAGTGATGCAGCTCAGATGAACTGCTCACCTAGTGACACATATCAAGTGAACCTGTTAGGTAGCGGCTCGCCTCAAAATAGTCACTCAGTTAGCGTAACACCTCAAATGAACTACTCAGCTAGTGACACATATCAAATGAACTTGTCAGCTAGCGGCACACCTCAGTCGATCGAAACTGAAAGGAAAGAAGTCTCAGATATTGAACCGAAAGAGATAAATCAATGGAATAACGTTGGCTCTGAACAAGTTCTGATCAATGAGCCACAAATGGACCATAATTCCGATGGTGTCCTTCCACTGAAAGAACCATCCGAGTTTAGATCCAAAGAAAACGTTGCAGCTGTCGCAAAGCCTGAGACGCTTGAGGCTGATCAACGGAACAATGAGGCACCAGTAAGGGTGCAAGGTCATGTTGGCGGGCCTCGCGTAGATAGTTGCCATGGCGACCTTTCTGTGGGCCAACCAAAGCTGATTTTGGACGACAGGAGGAGAACTGAGAACGCGAATGCTTCAGGGATGGGGTCTTTAACTGGGTGGAGGTTTGGTAAAGAATCGATCCCACAAGAGAATGTATCGTGTCACATTGATCACAACCAATCAAAATTAAGACAGAATCTTGTTCATAGTCTTTTGAAAGAGGCGTGGTCAAAATCATTGGCTGAAAGAATGAATGACGTAATGGGGGCGGAGAAATGACTGTTGCTGTGGTGACGTCACGAGACATCCGTGAAAGAAATACAAGTACAAACCACTCGGTTCCTACCCGTTTTTGTCCCGTTAGCTGGGAGCTTTGCATCAGCTGATTGTCTGAGAGCTGAGTTGTCGGGATATTGCGCCAGTACTGTACTGGCTTCAGTAATTTTTTATGTCGAGATGTCTTGGAATTTCGTTTCTAAGTTTCCAACATTAACCAGGGTTTCCGCGGTCAAGAAAAAGTATGTCGGGGAAAAATGTTTGAGTCGGGAAAAATTCAGGAAAAAATGCGATGAGTCAGGAAAAGCCATCAAGAAATTCCTATACAGCCATTTTTTTTCCTTTTTAACCCAGCGACTTTGTCGGACTGGGTTAGTCGTATGACTATAGGGGGCTTGAATGTATGTGCGTATGTTAAGCTTTTTCTTTAAAATGCTTCTCCTCCTACAGTTTTGCTCCAATCGTGTTGATATTACGCAGGAATGGTCTCCCACCTGGCTATTACTTCTTTTGACGATTGACGAAAAACTGATAAAATGGCGGCACTTTTTGTGCCCATTTTGACCCATTTTTAAAATGCTACTCCTACAGTTTTACACAAATCGTTTAGATGTTACGCAGGGATGTTCCCCAGGGGTTTGCCAACCAGGCTGTTATTATTGTTTTTTTTTTTTTTTTTTTTTTTTTTTTCTTTTTTTTTTTTGGCGGTTCACCAAAAACTGCCGAACTGGCGGAACTTTGAAGTTTGGCAAAAACTGGAATAAATGGTAGTGAATAACTGAATCGTCAAACCATTCATTTCTCTCAATCTATTTCAAATAGGTATAAAATTTTAATCGAAAGTTTCTTAGGTTCTTCTCCACCTGGACTTTGCTTTTTTTCGCAAATGACAAAAAATGCCGAAATGGTGGAATTTGAAAAATTTTGGAACATTGTGTAACTGTCGGTAAATACTTGATTCGTCAAAACCCAGCCTCTCTAACATCCCTTTTCAGGTAGCTTCCAAGTTCGAATTAAATCTCTCTTTCCTTGTTTGGTAACTCGGCTGGGTCATGTCCTTAGATATGCTTGTTTTAAGTCCTGTCATTATGTTTTTTGTCTTCTAATATGAGCTTATGCCTGCCGCCTTACGGTAAGTCACAACTTGCGGAAGGTCACAGGTTACGGAAAATCACAGCTTACGGAAGGTCACAGGTTATGGAAAATCACAGCTTGCGGAAGGTCACAGGTTACGGAAAATCACAGTTTGCGTAAGGTCACAGCGTATGTAGGTTTATAGCTCACGGAAGGTCACAGCTTGCGGAAGGTCACAGCGCACATGGGCTTATATGCCTAAGGTCACAGCTTACGGAAAGTCACAGTTTACTACCTTGGTGTTAAGAATCTCGTCCATCACACCTTTTCATGATGTGCCTTTCGGGGAGTTGGCCGAGGGGGCAGGGGGGGGGGGGGTGGAGGGAGACATGTTCAAATTAATTTCTACCATTTAGCACTTCTACTACCACAATAACGTGTAATTAATAAACTGACAATTCGTGGGAACCTGCCATTGGTACAGAATCGCAGACTTCCCACCACCCCAAACTCATTTGCCGGGGTGGTTCCGACAAGTTACGTGTCATTCCCTGGGTGGTTCCGACGCGCGCAGTGCGTCGTTTGACAAGTCACGCGTCATTGGCTATTATGAATAATTATTGTTACGCGACTTGGCTACTTGAGGGAATCAGATTGATTGATTCACAGGGCTTTGCAATATTACAGTTGTTTATAATCAAATCTTAAGTCATGTTGACTTATTTTAGTTGTGAAAAATACGCCATATTCAGGGTTGAGACTTCGTAATATTTTCTGGGCGACCAACTTTAAAAAGTTAGTCCCGGCACAAAAGTTAGTCGCCCGGCGCAAATTGCAAAATTTACCTGAAAATACTCAGAAAAAAAGTTAGTCGCCACTCGGGCGACCAACTCGAAAAAGTTGGTCGTCCGAGCCAAAAGTTGGTCGCCACGGGCGACCGCGAAATCTCAACCCTGCATATTGACTCAAAATAAGTACTAAATGTGTGCTAATTAATTCAAAAGGAAAATACTGAGGTGTGGCTTCGTACGTAACTTTAAAAATCTATTTAAAATTATAAAATGTCATGTAAACGGTTTGTTCTACAAGATGTTCTCATGACTAGTCAAAATGATAGTCCAGTGGTAGTGATACAGTTTTATCACTAGTCAGTAAGACGGCCTAATGACTATTCAGCACGATAGTCCAGTGACTAGTCAGCAAGACGTTTTAATGTCTAGTCAGTAAAGTCATTAATTAACTAAAGTAAAATTCACCAAGTGAGACCACAATTCTTCAACGAGATATTTCAAATGCACATTTTTGAGTAAAAATCGAATGATTCCAACAACATAGTAAGCGTCTGATTATGTTCGGGATTCGGGGTTTAGTCAGTAAGATGACTAAGCCACTAGTCAGTGAGATGTTCCACTGATATAAAGATTGGCTAATGACTAGCTAATGACTAGTCTTTGATAGTCCAATGACTAGTCAGTGACATGGTCCACAGATAGGAAGATGATCTGATGACTTCTCAGTTAGTCAGTAAGATAGTTTAATGACTAGTCAGTAAGTACTGGACTTATATACGGCAGTCTCACGCGCCTATATATGTATAGACCGCATTGATTCCACTGTCGGACTGGGTTAGTCGTATCACTATAGGGGGCTTAAATGTATGTGCGTATGTTAAACCTTTTCTTTGAAATACTACTCCTCCTACAGTTTTGCTCCAGTCGTTTTGATATTACGCAGGAATGTTCCCTGGGTAGTCCCCCAACCTGGCTATTACTTGTTATTTTTTGACGATTGACGAAAAACTGACAAAATGGCCGCACTTTTTGTGCCCGTTTTGACCCATTTTTAAAATGCTACTCCTCCTACAGTTTTACTCCAATTGTTAAGATGTTACGCAGGGATGTTCCCCAGGGGTTCGCCTACCAGCCTGTTATTTTATTTTGCGATTCGCCCAAAAATCCCGAAATGGCGGAATTTTGAAGTTGGCAAAAACTGGAACAAATGGCAGTAAATAACTGAATTTTCAAACCATTTCTCTCACTCTTTTTTTTTTTTTAAGTTATAAGCTTTTAATCGAAAGTTTATGTGCTTCTCCTCTTGGACTTTGCTTTTTTCGCAAATGGCACAAAATTGAATTTTAAAACTTTTAGTAAAATTAAACCCAACCTCTCCAACATCCCTTTTCGGGTAGCTTCCATCCGGGAAAACTCGTTTTTGTGCATTAAAATTATGAAAAAGTTGTTTCATATAGGGAATGGCTATGGAACGGCTAGAATTGTATTTCTCACTTTCGAAGTGGGTGATCTTGTGCTCTGAGCGTTACCATAATCTTGGATAAAAAGGTTAAGGTTGCGTTTAGAATCGTATCTACATTATATGGCCGGTTGGGATGGAGGGAAGGGGGGGGGGGGCAGAAAAATAATAATAATATTATTAATAATAATAATAATAAAAAGAAAAACAATTATCAGTGAAATGGGGAACTGATGTAGCGAACACCTTCGAGACCCGAAAACATACTTGTTAGGACTACCTTCAAGAGGCGATAACAAATGTAAAGTAGCACATGTTCGTCATGACCGCTTCTGGATTCAGATAAAAAGACGTACGGTACAACCTGTCTGTCTTGACAAATTTCCAGGCCCAGATAAAAATGTTACGTATAGTGAAAAAAAACATACAGTAAAGTCTCTTTTAGCGACCACCATTTGGATTTGTTTATTTTAAAAATTTTTGGCAATGAGTTATGATTATGTTTGCAGAAATGAATCTTTGAAGAAAAAGGAAAGTGATTATTGGGGAATCATGGTTTTAGTCGGGGAGACATTTGTTTTGTTTACAAGAACACAAGAAACTAAATAGATGTCGATCGAACCTGTTTAGTACAAGCCTGTACTCTTATGTTGTGTGCGCACTGGTCGCTGTAGTTTAAGTGGTTTGATAAATGGAATTTATACGAACATATTTGATTTTAAATGGTTTATTTCATGCTTTTCTCAAGTGCCAACGTGTGCAGATTTATGTTTGGGGGGAGGGGGGGGGGTGGGGGGCTGGGGGGTTAAGATTTATAAGGCCGCTAGAAGTTAATATGGTACAAATAAGCCCAGGAAGTGAAAAACATCGGACCTTATGATCTGAAAATTGTTGGAATATTGCTGGAATTTTGGATTGGAAAAATGTTGATATTTATTAACCGACTGTTGAACATTGTTATTGTTATTAGTTTAATCAAAGTTTAAAGGAGCTCTGATTTGGTTTTTTTCCTCTACCCCGTGGAAACACGGACCATCGCAGCCGTCCCACAATCGTGGAAACACGGACCACTGGCAATCCCACACTTTGGAGGCACGGATCACTGTGGCCGTCCTTCACCGCGGGAGCACGAACCACTGTGGTGATGCCACACCTTAGAGGCACGGACCACTGGCCGTCGTACACTGCGGGAGCACGGACCACTGTGGTGATGCCACACCTTGGAGGTATGGACCACTGTGGCCGTCCCACACCGCGGGAGCACGAACCACTGTGGTGATGCCACCCCTTGGAGGCACGGACCACTGTGGCCGTCCTTCACCGAGGGAGCACGAACCACTGACCCATAGTCAAACTCGACAGGGTCTTCTTTCCCCGCTAATTTTTGCCAAGCCCGCACCCTTGACTGTGATTTCTCTAGACCCCTTACTATATTACGCGCTTACCAGTCGATGATTAAACCCCTCGCCGAAAATTACGTAGAGGCATCGACTTGTTTCGCTTCAACCTGTTTCCCAAGTTATAAGTCATGGAGAGAACATCGACACGAACGAACAGCATAAACGTAACAGCGACACGAACAGCATAAACGTAAGCGCACGGCTAACGCGAATAAATGGCGATCACATGCCGGTGGCCAGTCAGATTGCATGAAGAACACCGTCATAACGTGATTGTCAATTCCTCGCATGCCTATGTCACACTTAATTTTTAGATCACTCCAGATACCCCCATTACACGTAAACAACAGCACAAATACATTAGACAATAAATCGTTTAATAAGATCTTTCCTACGCCGGTAAATCAACATGTATGACGCTCATCATCCTACTGTAATATAGAATCCACAATAAAATTTACCTCGGATATAAATCAGATATATACAGCTTAGCCAATGTACATCAAATCCTTAGAATTTCGTCCGATTAATCCATTCAACACCCTTTTATACATATTCGCCTTTTAAGTCACAAAAATGTTTTCCGTCGAGTTACCATGGTAACAAGTTGGCATGTGAGTGGTCCACTCCATTCTGGGTGGTGACAGCGATCGGTATAATGTAGTCACCTCAGGCCATGTGTTCAAGCTGTCGAGTGATATAAACACTCCATAGTGAAAGCTATCCGTGTAGCCACTCCACAACCTGTGCTAAAGTTGTCCGTATCACGTGAACACTCCATTCTACTTGGTTGCAGATATCCGTTTGTTGTAGCCGCACCAGGCCCTATGTTCTACATGTTGACAGCTATCCATGTTGTGTAACCCCAATATACCCGTACGCTGTCCGCATGGTACAAACACTATGCTCGACAAGGTGACAGCTGCCCGTGTGATGTACCCATGCTAAACCCTGTGCTTAAGCTGTTCGTATGACATGGGAACACTCCATGGTGACAGCTATGCGTGTAGCCATACCACAATCTGTGTTCAAGCTGTCCGTATGATATAAACACTCAGCTCTGTATGGTAGCAGCTGTCCATGTGATGTAACCATACCAGTTCGTACGGCGACATGCGGTGTATGCTTAGGTACACCGAGTAACATACCAGATTTTGATCTCTTCATCCTATATCCATGCCATCACGGATCGTTGTGTAGCTTAATTAATGACAAGGCCGTCCATGCCATAAAATACATCCTTATGCTCTATGTATCCAGTTCATTCGAGTCACAGAAAAAGATTAGATCTACACACGCCTTCCGATGTAATCATGGGTGTCGGTATTCCTTGTGGTCACAGGTGACTGTATGACGTAATCACAGTGATGTCCCTGGCATTTCGAAAAGCTGCACCCATGGGCGCAAAGTTTTGCAATGTTCCGCCCGAACAGATTTTCTTTGCGCCCAGGATTTTATGGTATTTATATATTATAAAAAAGACAGTGGTACTAAAGTACTGAAGGAATTTCACAAAAACACGTGTTTTTCTAGCGACAGCCTCCCACCCATTATCAAAAGATGAGATATATGTTTTATAACTAATGCTACTTTTACAACTTCAACATGCTATAATATAAAATTAATTCATATAGATACAAATCTATAATACATTGTACTCGTCTTTCAAACTAAGATCTATTTAAAGGAATCTCAGCTCACGTGGAAGAGCTCAACACTTAAATTCTGCGTCGAGGGGTTCCATTCTCGATCAGGATGGAATGTTGACAATTTGTATAATGTACTGACACCGATTGTGGAAATGCTCTTCTTATACAAAAACTCTATCTAACTAACTTTATCTATATATTATAACTCTATCTATATATTATAAAAATTATCTGCCATGGTCACTTGGATTCGAAATTCCCTTTAAAAGCGAAAAAGTTATCTGATATGGTTGTCTTATACAACTTTACGAAGAGTTATCTAAAATTGAAGTACATGCATACATAATAATTATTGCACATTAACACTCGAAATCCAAATGGAACAATTTTGAATTTTGGGACGAAACAGCTAATCCAATGTGTTTCCATAACTGGTCAAAGTATAGGATAAATCTTTGTAGTTCCGAGTTCTGCTACCAACATACTAGTCATGATAGTTAACCAATGGAATTACATATACAATCATAGAAGGAAAACATTATACATAAAAGCGTAAAGCGATTTCTCTAATATTTTCACAGTTGAAATATTTATACATTTATAGTACAAATCCACTCATCTTGTGACCTTCGGTCACATTCCATTTTATCAAAACCAAGGCGCAATTTCTCCCAAACATGCGCCAGGGCGCAACATATTTTCCATCTTGCGCCCAGTTTGTAAATGTTGCGCACTTTCGGGCGCAAAGGTGTCAAAGCGTTCCGACTGTTTTGATTTTTTTCTGCGCCATTGGCAAAAAGACACAGCCCGGGGACATCAATGAATCAGAGGAACCAAGCCCCAGGTCTTTTCTTGCATGCTTGTACGGGTATCTCCATCAGTCTGGGGTCATATGTCCGACTTATGTCAGTCAAGTAAGTTTGTATGATATGTAGACAAAAATCACAAATTAGTATCAAGTTTTTGCGTTTTATGCAACACGGATAAGCTTCCTCTGAGGAAATGTTTTTAGAATGCCTGCAGGTGAAGAGCGAAAACACTTTATGACAGTGGCTCACGTCGAACAAAGAATGCAGGCCGCCTGTTTCTAATTGCAATTTGAGGTAAATAAAGATCATAAACGTCCATTCTTCGGGTATGAAACTGTCACTGTTATTGTTACTTTTATTTAAGACCTTCGACAAGACAATAACACTGGTCTTAAGCATGTATGTTGTTAGGCAATCATCAATTGCAATTACCTCGTGCAGTCGGTCCAAAACAGCCTTTGGAAATAGTGCAGTGATTCGCATAGCTTTCGCTAGTTTGAACCCTTCACGGGCACTTTCCGACAGATTTTTCACTAATTTTATTTCAATATCACTGTACGCTATAGGCCACATCATTGAATTTACTGCTTGCGGAAAAGTTTTGCCTTTGCAGAAAACATAGTACGTGCATTTTCCCGGTATGTAGTTGGCGCCAGGGCGATGATTTGGTACCTCAAAAGCAGGGACCAGGTCCACTGTTATTTTCATGTCTTTGTAAACTCTGCCTCGCCAGAAAAATGTAACGCAAGCTACATCCTTCCATAATTCCATAAATGCGGGGTCCAAGTACAGATGTTTTGGAAACATACCAGTGTGAAACATCTCATACAGGCTTAACTGAATATTAAGGTACATAAAGTGCTTAAAATGGGAGAAGTCTAGTTGGCCGTTGGGTAATACTGCGTCCGAAGGGAAATGCTGTAGGTTTGCTTGTTT
Source organism: Protula sp. h YS-2021 (assembly GCA_949752745.1). Lineage (NCBI taxonomy): Eukaryota > Metazoa > Annelida > Polychaeta > Sabellida > Serpulidae > Protula > Protula sp. h YS-2021. The sequence continues at coordinate 102,371,852 of OX457027.1, read as the reverse complement.
CTTTACTCGAACGATTACCCTTGAAACAGGCTCGGAGTCCTGTTCGAATTCTAAATATTCCTGCATTGTTTCACATAACAACAAAAAATCAAACTCATTGGGCATATATGGACGTGTGTTTTCCACAGAACTGCCCACCTGGATTGGCCTGAATTTGAAAACAAAGAATTTCTTTGCCATTTCATGCCCGAGTGATGTCATAACTGAAGTGATAGCCTTGTATACAAGTGCCTTCTCCTCTTCTTCCGTGTTTATGTAGGACTTGATCTTTTTGAATACTTCTGACGCAAGCCTTTGCGCATGCTCGCTTGACATGATCTCTTGTACCATGGGAGCTATATCAGACATGCAAAACGACTGTTTTTGAGATCCATTTTGTTGAATTGATGAAGAAATGAAATGGCATTTTTGATACCATTTGCGGTATTCTTCAGCTTCCGGTCGATTTTTATAGACTCGTCTCCCGTAAAACTTCACGAGACTTTTTTGAAACTGTGCATTTTGGGTTGCAGCATTCAGCAAATTTATACCTCTGATGTTCATCTTACTGCTGTCGAGTTCCCGTTTGTCTGCGAGTTTCAATCGAAGTTGCAAAATGTCCGGTATTTTGTATTGTATAGCGTAATACAAAATGTCGTTTAAAGTAATAGTGTGGTTCGGGTACGGCACAGCTATTAACAAACGCACTTGTTTCGAAAAATATTTGATCGCTTCTAGTTTCAACAGGTCTTTTTGATTTTTAGATTGTGTTGTTCTTTTCTCTTTAAACAGAGAAGTCCATAAGAGATAAAATCCCCAGTAGAGTTCAAATGTCTTGCTCCACAATGCAAACAGGGCGCGTGTTACTTGCTTCTGTATGTTCCACAAATGTTCCTTCATCGCCTGGTTAACAACGGACATATATAACGGACTTGTCCCTGCGTGGAGGGCCTTGATGAGAAGTGCAGCGAACTCTTCTTTGGACTCGAAAAACAGAACTTCGCGCACGATTGTACAAAATAAGTTACACTCAGCTGCCCAGCGTTGCCGTAAATCGAGCTGGCTAAGCAAAAGTTTTGCAACCCAAAGCTGGCCCCTTTTTGCGAAAGATTGATGAGTCAGTATCTGACTTAAGTGGATCTGGCTTTGAACAGAATATAGAGGGCGTCTGTAAATACTCGCGTAATTACGCAGCATGTATGTCACGACATTTAATTGTCCTGCACTACAAGCTTTCATCAAAGGGCATTCTCCGTTGTTGTTTTTCGCCTCTGGCGTGAATAATTTGTGATGCAACAGATGTTTGATGATGGTCACATGGCCTTCTCCACACGCATCATGACTTGCTGTGTCTCCCAGAGAATCGCTATAGTCTGTCTTAATTTTTTGTCTGTACTCAGGGGAAAGCAATTCGTCCAGAATGTCCACCAGACCTCTGTAACAAACGAAGTTAAACACCGAGTCTCCATGCTGATCTATTATGTTGACATCGATGCTTTTGTGCCGTAACAGCAGCTGAACGATCGTGTGAGAACGGGTGATATTCTCTGCGATGAGCTGCTCATACATTCCATCTGAACTCAGGGACATATTAAGACTTTCTTGCAGCGCTTGATAGCCCGCCAACGCCGTTGTAAGTGGGGCATCGAGGGTGTCATGATGATGACTTTGATGGTTGACGTCAATACGTGGGTGCGTGAGTAAGAGTTCGAGCATGCGCACATCTTGCTCAGACACAGCTATATCTAAAGCTGTTCGTCCATCCCACACTTGGTTTATATCATATTTGTATGTAATAAACTCACGATCTAATGTACGGTCCAGGACTCTCCGGTGAAGGTCGGGCATTTCGTCTCGTGAATAAGTATCCATTTTTAATATATTTCTACGATTTGTCTTTTGCTATACGCACAATATTAGTCATAATTTTAATTTGGTCTTGAAATGAGTTAGAATGTGACAACTCAGCAAACACACGGGTTTGAAGGGCATTGAATGGGAGTCGTTTAGTGTCACCCACTCAATGCCAGGTTTTTATGATTTAAGAACGCAAATAAATGTGGGGGAATGCGATGTGCTGGGGGAGGGGGGAGGGGGCGGGTGCCCTCACGTACCATGTGGTTGCCATGTCTGTCCATAAATTTTTAAAATGGCCCATAAACATATTTTAACCGAAGGCGGAATGCAGTTCAGAGAATCACTGAGTACTGAATGAAAATTGCACCCCTTCCACTTACGTAACGCAATCGGCACTCCGCGTGGACCGCGTCTGGCCTAAAAATACCACCCTTTCTCCATCTGGTTTTTTTTTGGGCACGCATGGTAACCCTAGAAATTGTGGGAGTAGTTGAAAAACGCCGGTTCTACCATAGGAAGTGACGTCATAATGACGTGATAGGGTGTGGTAGAACCGGCATGGGGTTTCTGGAAGTTTTGGATAAAGAGCGCGCCCGTTCTAATAACGTCATAATGACATCATAATGACGTCGTGTGATTAGTCATATGATTTGGTCACATAGTCATATAGTATGGTCTAGGGTTAGGTTGCCCATAGGTGGGCTCGACACCACCAACCCTCCGGCCATGAGACATACGATCTACCGACTGAGCAATTCCGGACTTAACCAAAATGTTTTTGAAAACATGCCATGTAAGGTCATAACACACACATTCACATCATTCACAACACACATTCATAACACATGTTCATAACGCATTCATATCTGTTCCAAAAACTCTCATGACAATTCTACGCCACCTTTCTCACGTCATAGGTACTCCAGAACTGTCTTGGTCACATAGTCACATAGTATGGTCTAGGATTTGGCCGCCCATACCTGGGCTCAAACTACCAACCTTCTGAGCCATATGAGGTCATAATGCACACATTCATATCTGTTCCAGAACTGTCATGAACACCCTATCACGCCATTATCACGTCATTATGAGCCCTCCCAGGACATACTATGTGACAGGATATTATTATGGCTGTAAGCATAATGTTTATTTAAACAACGTTTAAAAAAGTAGATAACTTTCACCATGTTCAACCGATTTGAATGAAAATTCTACCGTTTGATCCAGTTTTATTTCTAGTTTTAACATAGAGTAGTCACAGGCTATTTGCGCGTGTGGCTGTAAGAATAATGTTTATTTTAGTAACTTTAAAAAAAAGTAGATAACTTTCACCATGTTCAACCGATTTGAATGAAAATTTTACAGTTTGATCCAGTTTTATTTCTAGTTTTGGCATAAAGTGGTCACAGGCTATTTGCACAGGTGGCTATAAGTACTTTGCCGGTGAGAAAAGCACGCAATTCAAACAAGTGTTCGAATGGCAAGCCCCCATTCGAAGACGTTAGAATTATTTTTTGGAACATATTACGTCTTGGTATTGTTTAGCAAGTTGTTTAGCAATTGTTCAACAAATTGTTAAACAATTGTTTAGCATGTTCAACATGTATTTCAACATCTTCAACATGTTGTTCAACATGTGCAACATGTTGTTCAAAATGTTCAACATGTTGTTCAACATGTTCAACATGTCCAATTTCTTCAACATGTTCAACTTGTTGTTCAACATGTTGTCGAACATCTTCAACAAGTTGTATATAAAGCTATGCTTAAAGACTTTCTCACCGTTTGAAAAATGTATGTTGAAACGAAAGGATGTATCAACGCAACATTTGTTCGAAATCTTACAAGTGGCCACAAAGTCTTAAAAGGCACTTAAAGGATGCTCACACTGCAGAAGGAGAATTGGAGATAAATATGGAAAACCCTGTAAAACACCTTTCACTGAAACTTTGGATGAGTCTTGTATGGAAAGTGAAAGCGTCAACATGGCTGAAAAGAATGCGCATGCCTGTACAAAATGTGGTGCATTATACAACAACGAAGAAGCTTTGTTCAAACATATGGAGTAGTGTGATGAGGGTGTTGATGACAGGAGCTCTGAAAGCGATTCAGAAACAGACTCTGAAAGTGAGTCAGAAATAGACTCTGTTTGGTGTGATATGGTTCAAGAAGCCTACGATGAGTATGATACCAAATTTCAAGAAAAGGTGTCAGAATATGAAGAATAAGGGCTTGAAGATGCGCGTGAAATAGCAAGTGATGACCTTCGACCTATTACTCTGTTTGGGATGATATGGTTCAAGAAGTCTGCGATGACTATGATACCACATTTCAAGAAAAGGTTTCAGAATATGAAGAACAAGGGCTTGAAGATGCGTGTGAAATAGCAAGTGATGACCTTCGACCCATTTATAAGCATGGACTAAAACAACTGTTTATGAGACTATTCAAATATACCCAACGTCTAAAACAAAGCCACCTTTATCAAACCATTTTAGAGGACTTTAATTACTTTGTTTACGAAAAACATTACAAGTATTTAAAGGCACTAAAAGAAGAAACGATACATTCTTGGAAGAGCTACTAGATAAGGAGGAGGAGGATGACAGCAATGATGACGAAAGTGATATTGATAGTGAACAGAGTGAAACAGATGAAGTAAAATAGACTTATTTGACTAAACTTTATAATAAAGAGTCTATAAATGTTGCAATATTTTATTAACGTAAGCGTTGTGTATTAATATATGTCTTGCAACATATGAAGTCGCATAATGACGTCAGAAAGGTAGCGTAGAATTGTCATGAGAGCTTTTGGAACAGATATGAATGCGTTATAAATATGTGTTATGAATGTGTTATGAATGTGTGTTATGAATGTGTGCGTTATGACCTTATATGGCATGTGTTCATAAACATTTTGGATAAGTCCGGAATGGCTCAGTCGGTAGATCGTAGGACTCATGGCTGGAGGGTTGGTTCGAGCCCACCTATGGGCAACCTAACCCTCGACCAAACTATATAACTGTGTGACCAAATCATATGACTAATCACATGACGTCATAATGACGTCATTATGATGTCAATATGACGTCATTAGAACGGACGCGCTTTATCCAAAACTGTTCCAGAAACCCCATGCCGGTTCTACCACACCCTATCACGTCATTATGACGTCACTTCCTATGGTAGAGCCGGCGTTTCTCAACTACAAGTGTGAAAGAAGTCATTGTGTTGATGCCCGAGGAACGGTGTTGAAAAGATGGACATGAGAAGTGCGATATCGTATCGTATCAGGACCAGGACATTCCTAGGGCAAGGAAGAGAAATCATCTTGTTTCTGATTTTAGTTTAAAATAATGACCTGGCTGACATGCAAAGAACAAAAAAAAAATATTTCTCGGAACAACTGAGATCCGATTTGAACTCAATAACCATATTTCTTCTTTTTTATTTGCGATTAGGCCGGGAATGGGAAACAAAGATAATTTTCCTTGCCGAAGACGTCATCATTGTCACATATGTCAAAACGACGCTACACCATTATGACGTAACATATACTCCAGCATGGCATCACATATATGCCACCATGATGTCACATATATCCTACATTGGGGTCACATATATACCCCCAACCATGACGTCACATACCCCACCACGACGTCATATTTACCCATCATAACGCCACATTTACGCAACCATGACGTTAGTTAGACCACAATGACGTCACATATACACCACTATGACGCTACATATACCCCAACATGACGTCATGACGATAGTACTCATAAATATATATATATAATCTGGGTAAAAGGGGGTGTTGCCTTAAGGATTTGACACTCTACGTATAGGTTTTTTTTTTTTTTTAATCTTAGCGCTCCACGTTTAGAGGTCATTTTAAAAAGTCATGGAAATGCATGGCAACCACTTTTTACTGAAGCGTGTTGGGTACAACCCAAGGGATTAACTTAGAGCTTGCACTTTTCTAGACTAAAACAAGACGTTTAAACGAAATAAATAAACTGAATAGCGTGTTGCAATGAAACACAAACATAAAAACAGCTGCATTGTTGTGAATTAATCGCGCCAATAGAAAGGTATATATCACTTTCGATAAGCAAATGCAAAAAATACACGCACAATTTCCTTTTCACTAACTGAATTCAAATTCTCATCGCTGAATAAACATGTCTCGTATTTACAAGGTGATATTTTGTTTGTGTTTTTGTGTGTGTTTTTAAACACTTTAATTTATTTCATAATACTGCGAGTACCACGCCCTATTGCAAAGGGCTTTGTGTTGATAATGAAATGTCACATGATCCAAATATTAAATAATCCTGATACCACATAGTCCGAATATCGCCCATTCACATCTCACAATTGTGATATTCCATCTATAGTTTGAATATCGATCCTTGGAAATTCATTACTCCTTTTAAAAAATATGTTTTTATATTTCAGAAGTTTATTGCACACCGTGCAACACTTTCCCGTGTCTTCTTATTGGAAAAGTGTTGTATAATGAGTGCTACATATTTGTTTGTGCGTTTCCACAAAAACAGAAGTATGGTAGTCAGATACAGTAAAGGCCCGTATGCGCCAATCACAAAACTAGTCACAAAACTACCTATCAACAGGTCCTTGATCTCAGCATTTTGTTCCGAAGTACTTTACTATTTTTTTCTAACATTTTAAGTCTGGGGTGGGGGGGGGGGGGGTTGAGGCCATTTAGTATGATAGGTGTTAGCATGCGTGTTCAAAAAAAATTATGGACTGCCAGTTTCGTTAAAAAGATCAACCCCCTGCCCTCTCCGCCCGGTATCTAAGAGATGAACGCGTGCGGAGTTCTACTGTGTTTAACTCGTATAGATCTAATGCACCGTAAAGGTAAATATTGAAACACAACCAATAGCGCGTATGTGTGGACAAAGAAGTGGATCATTTATGGATTTGCTTCTTGTGGACAGAAAGCGAATTATTTATGCATTATATTATACACGGTATTTATAACGCGCTTATTTAGAAAAAAAAACGCCTGAGCGCTTGATTCTCTTCTTATCAAGACACCTGCATGTACCCGGGATTGGGGGGGGGGGGGGGCACTCAGTACAGTCTGGTTACCAATGGTTATCACGAATGCCCAGGCCTCTTTAAACCCACCATTCAATGCGAATGCGAAAAAAAAACACACACATATATATACACACACACCTGAAACCGGTTTCAGCAAATCGCGAACACCCTCCCAAATGTGGAAAGCAACATTCGCATCATCTTGGCTATTAGCATGGCAACTTTACTATTTTCGATAATATTTTGAATATTTTCTGCAGTTAATAATAAATTTACGGCATGTAAGGGTTGTACTTGAGACCTAAACATTGCATCCCCAGCAACAATATGTATGGATTGCCATTTTCACATTTGCCAGGGAATTATTGATATCAAAAAATAATGTCTGATCTACAAAAAATCATTTTTATATAAAGAATTATTTTTTATCTGTAATTATACTTTTGATATGTCTAAATTATTTTTGATATTTTCTTGAACGGAAAAATGAAATATTTGACAGCAAAATCTCAATTTTGAGCTCAATAATTTATTTTCCTTTTATTGATATCAAGAATTTATTTCAGGCGAATAAAATAATGACTGGTCTTTGTATATAGAATCTCTTACTGTACAAAAAAGAAGCAATTCTTGAGCTTAAAAATTGTGTTGTTATAATTGATATCAATAATTCAAGCTTTCATCTCCAAAATTTAATTGACGATTTGTTAAATTTACTACACACATATTTGTAAAATTGATTTTTATATCAAAATCAAATTTTGGTCATCTAAAAAATTCAATTATTGATAACGAAATATAAATAAATGAGATCTGCATTGATTTATTGATATCATTAATTATATTTCGATATCGAAAATAAGAATTACATGTTAAAACGACATTCCATAGATATATCGGTTCGCACAGTTATAGTCATGACGTATTACCTTGTCCCAGCACACTCAGATACCAATAGAAAGTTTGAGTTTTCTCCGTTGTTCAGTGGGAGTCTAGGCCAAACCCTCCCCCCCCCACCTCGACTAAAACCCCCCGGCGGCCTACCTCCCCCTGATCCACCCCCGAGTCTCAGGACTAGTCTATATTTTGTAATTGTGATACATTCACGTTGTTAATTACACTTCAAATGTCCATTGAAGAGATCACAAGAGTAGGGTAAAAGTGGGGCTTTTGGCCCACTTTTTTAGCACACTTTTTTTCTAAAACATTGGGCCAGAACACCCATGGGTGTTTTTGACCAGATGGCTGTTTATAGGGAAGGCTGAGCGCCCCGTCGATTACGGACTGTGCCGTCATCAATCTCGTGACCCGACCCCCCTAGACGGCATATAGGGGTGCGTTATAACCTCATGTGGAATGTTTTCCAGATCATTCTGGTTAAGTCCTCTGCAGCGCAGTCGGTAGGTTGGTGGTTCGAGAACAGCCATGGGCGGCGTAACCCTAACCCTATATGAGGACTCACCCCTAGGTCATACTATGTGAGGACACCCCTCCCCCCTCCCCCCCCCCCAGGCGGCTACACTCATGTTATCTGTCTAGCATACCATGACTCACTCATCACTCATTCACTCATTGTGGCATACTATGTGAGGACCCCCCAGGACATACTATGTGAGGACACCTAGTCAAACCCTAAAGTATGTGACTATTTGCTCATTCTCCAGAAGACCTGTGTGGCACAGTCGCTAGAGCATAGGACTCACAGTCACAAAGTTGGTGGTTCAAGCCCACCTATGGGCGGCGTAACTTTTTTATATTTTATTATGTGACAGGAGGAAGAGCACGCGCCATTCACAAGAACGTGTTCGAATGACAAGCTCTGCATTCAAACATATGCTTGAATGATAAGCTCTCCATTCATAAGATGTGTTCGAATGTAGGGCCAGCTCCCATTCAAAGACGTGATCAGCCCACACTTTTGTTCACCTTTTTTCCCTGTGAATGTGTGTCAGTAACTCTAATGTGAGTTGTTTGTATATGTGCGACGAGAAATCTAAGTCAATCGACCCAAGACGCCTCACATACACAGCGTGGGAATAAGTACATGAAAGACCTCAGAGAGTTGGAACGATCAATAAATTTGAGAACATCAAAGACCTTAAAGCGTGGGAACAATCAATAAATTTGAGAAGGAATGAGATTTTCCCACGCCAAGTCTGATGTTATGTGTTATGCCATAGTAGTGGATAAATGATGGTTCTAAATCAACTTTAACAAATTTTGTTTTCGAAAACATATTACGCATAAATCGGTTTAGCATTTACCATGCTACTTATTCCAACACTCTGAGGTCACAGTAGTGGAAAAATGATGGTTTTGAATCAACTTTATCAAATTTAGTTTTTGAAAACATATTATGTATAAAATAGGTTTAGCATTTTACCATGCTACTTATTCGAACACTCTGAAATCATAGTAGGGGATAAATGAGGGCTCTAGGCCAACTTTAACAAATTTAGTTTTTGAAAACATATTACGCCGTGGTTCGTGGGAAAATTTGTGATTTTTGCATATTTACACGTTTCAGACGATTCTGCCACTTGGCTATTGGTTGGTTGTTGGTAAAGTGGTTGGTTGGTTGTTGTTGATTGGTTGGTTGGTTGGTTGGTTATTCGTTGGTTGGTTATTGATAGATGGGAAGTGAAAATTTGAGGTAAGTGAAATTCTTTGTTATGTATAATTATTTGTCATATATATATATATATATATATATATATATATATATATATATATATATATATATATATATATATATATATATATTCCATTGGTTAGTTATGTAGGAAGACCGAGCCATTCAAGCATGTGTTCGAATGGCAAGCCCATTGAAAGATGTGATAAAGTTATTTCTAACCATATTAGAGCATAGCGTGTTCAACCTCTAGTGTCAAATCTCCCTATAGAGCATGAAAGGTACCCGCCCTCAGACGTAGCAAACATTCTATATCAAGATACTGAAGAGTGAACATGTCTGCAGTGATGAACAACAACTACCATCTATTGCAATGCCAGCAGAAAAGTCTGGGACAATGCCTGCAGAAAATTTTATAGCAAAGCCCGAGACAATACCTACATCAAAGTCTAAGACAATGCCCATGGTGAAGTCTGAGGTGAAGTCATTACCAATGCAGCAGCGTCAAAAGCGATCACATTTTAGAATGAAAAAAAGAGATGAGTTACCAGCTAAGACGACGCCGTGTAAAAAAGCGAAAAATAAAGACAAGGCCTAAAATGAAGAGAGAACCTGAGCGTAAAGCTGCTACCACCAACTCCAGGAAGAAGATGCGTGTAGACGATTTACCGGTTATGATACCCATTAATGGAGAAACATATATTAAATTGGTGAAATATCAATAGAAAAAGAAGGTTAACATTCGTAAATATATTACGAATCATGCATCTGGGAGTTTATACCCTACCAAGAAGGGAATTTTGTTGTCATTGAAAGACTGGCAAATGCTGAAGAAGCAAATGACGTCAGTGGATTTCATGCTTCAGAAAATTGATGTATAAGTGCAGTGACTGTCAGAAGATGGTTTAGTTAAACTCATTAATCATCATGAATTCAAACGTAAAACTATCTATAGATCACTTGAGTGGACTATGATAAAGACTATGAACTAACATTATCAAACCATGTTGATGTGAAAGTGAATGGATTGGAACACTGTTAAGTCAGTTTTCATAACATTTATGATACTTATATCAATTTAAACACTTGTGAGTGGGCTAACATGTTACATGTATTAACATAATATGTAATTGAAATATTTTTGTTTTTATTTTATTTATTTCCAACTTTTTATTTTTCTCATGCAATACTTGACCATAATACATAATAATACAATACTTAATTATAATATATGATATATGGTTCACGGGCCGCGTCAGGGACCTTAGCTTCTTGCGACTTCATATGTTTAACATCAAAAGCAAGACATATATTAATATACTTAAATACACAACGCTTAAGTTAATAAAATATTACAACATTTCTTGATTTGCAGTCTTCATTATAAAGTAGGGTCAAATAAGTCTATTTTTCTCCATCTGTTTCACACTGTTACACCTCACTCTCCATACCACTTTCTTCATCACTGCTGTCATCCTCCTCCTCCTTATCTAGTAGCTCTTCAAAGAGTGCATTATTTTTTCCTTATAGCCGCCTTTAGTGTTTTTGAATACTCATAATGTTTTTCATCAACAAAGCAAGTAAAGTCCTCTAAAATCTTTTGATAATGTTTTCTTTGTTCTAGACGTTGGGTATATTTGAATAGTCTCATAAACAGTTGTTTTGGTCAGTACTTATAAATGGGTCGAAATTCAGCACTTGCTATTTCACGCTATTTCAAGTCCTTGTTCTTCATATTCTAAACCTTTTCTTGAAATTTGTCATCATAGTCATCGTAGACTTCTTTAGCCATATCATGCCAAACATAGTCTATTTCTGATTAACTGTCAGAACTGCTGTCATCAACACCCTCACCACACTGCTCCATATGTTTGAACAAAGCTTCTTCGCTGTTGTATAATGCACCACATTCCGTACAGGTATGTGCATTAATTTCAGTCATGTTGACGCTTTGGCTTTCCGTACAAGACTCATCTAAAGTTTCAGTGATAGGTGCTTTTACAGGGTTTTCCATATCCCATTCTTCATCCACTTCTGAAGTGTGTGTGCTTGATTTAAATGCCTTTGTGGACAGTCGTAAGATTTCAAACAAATGTTGCATTTATATATCTTTTCGATTCCATATTCACTTTTCAAATGACAAAAAAGTCTTTGAACGTAAATATATGAAGACAACAACTACAACAACAACATGCCTTCCTTCATGACGTCACTTCCGGTCAGGGATAATACCAGTTTTTTCTATCAATTATGCCAATTTGATTTCCAAGTTGCCAATTTCGTAGGGAGATGCCACACTCGAGGTTGGACACACTAAGTCCTAATATGTTTAGAAATAACTTTACCGCATGTTTGAATGGGCTTGCCATTCAAGCACATGTTTGAATGGGCTTGCCATTCGAACACATGTTTGAAAGGGTTTGCCATTCGAATACGTGTTTGAATGGGCTTGCCATTCGAACCAAATTTGAATGGCGCGGTCTTCCAACGTTACTAACCAAAGGAAAAAAATATATATGTAACAAATAAATATACATAACAAAGAATTTCACTTACCTCAAATTTTCACTTCCCATCTTCCAATAACCAACCAACCATTAACCAAGCAACCAACAACCAACCTTCCTACCAACCAACCAACCAACCAACCAACCAACCAACCAACCAACCAACCAACCAACAACCAACCAACCAACCAACAACAACCAACCAACCAACAACAACCAACCAACTAACCAACCAACAACCAACCCACAACCAAGTGGGGGAATCGTCAGAAACGTGTAAATATGCAAAAATCACAAATTTTCCTACGTGCCATGGCATAACATGTTTACAAAAACTAAATTTGTTAAATTTGGTTTAAAACCCTCATTTTTCCTCTACTCTGGTCTCTGAGCGTTTGAATAAGTAGCATGATAAAATGCTAAACCTAGTTTATGCATAATATGTTTTCAAAAACTAAATTTCTTAAAGTTGGCCTAGAACCCTCATTTGTCCACTACTATGACCTCAGAGTGTTCGAATAAGTAGCATGGTAAAATGCTAAACTTACTTTATACATAATATGTTTTCAAAAGCTAAATTTGTTAAAGTTGGTTTAGAACCATCTTTTATCCACTACTAAGGCACAACATATAACATCAGACTTGGCGTGGGAAAATCTCATTCCTTCTCAAGTTTATTGATTGTTCCCACGCTGTAAGGTCTTTGATGTTCTCAAATTTATTGATCATTCCCACGCTGTGAGGTCTTTCATGTATTTATTCCCACGCTGTGTGTGAGAGGAGTCTTGGGTCGATTGACTTAGATTTCTCGTCGTACATATACAAACAACTCACATTAGAGTTACTGACACACATTCACAGGGGGAAAAAGTGAACAAAGGTGTGGGCTGATCACGAATGGGGAGCTGGCCCTCCATTCCAACACTTCTTGTGAATGGAGAGCTTATCATTCAAGCATATGTTTGAATGGAGAGGTTGTCATTCGAACACGTTCTTGTGAATGGCGCGTGCCATTCGAACAGGTTCTTGTCAATGGCGTGTACTCTTCCCCCTGTCACATCATAAAATAAAAAAGTTACGCTGCCCTTAGGTGGGCTTGAACCACCAACTTTGTGACTGTGAGTCCTATGGTCCAGCCACTGCGCCACAGAGGACTTCTGAAGAATGAGCCAACAGTCACATACTTTAAGGTTAGACTAGGTGTCCTCACATCGAATGTCCTTGGGGTCCTCACATAGTATGCCACAATGAGAGAATGAGTGATGAGTGACTGAGTGATGACATGATAGACTGATGGTAGAAGTGTCGCCGCCTGGGGGGAGTCCTCACATACTATGACATAATGAGTGAATGAGTGAATGTGAATATGTGAGTGAATGTGAGTGAATGTATGTCCTAGGGGCTACTCATATAGGGTAAGGGTTACGCCACTCATGGGTTGGCACCAGACTACGAGTCCTATGCTTAGCGACTGCGCTACAGAGGACTTAACCAGAATGATCTGGAAAACTGAGGTTATAACGCACCCCTATATGCCGTCTAGGGGAGTTGGGTCACGTGATTGATGACATCACAGCCCGTATTCGACGGGGCGCTCAGACTGCCCTATAAATAGCCATCTGGTCCAAAACACCCATGGGTGTTCTGGCGCAATGTTTTAGAAAAATAGTGGGCCAAAAAAGTCGGCCAAAAGCCTAACTTTTACCCTACTCATACGGCGTTTAAAACTGCAATTTCTGAACCACTGAAGGAATTGATCATCATTATAAAAGAAACTTCACGCATCCATTGATGATAGAACTCTGTTTTTGAAATTGCAATTGCTCCTACGATTGATGAGTGTGTACACATTAAAATTGCAATTCATATGCCGGTTGCGAGATCAGTCGAGTTTACAATTTCTCTTGCGAAAGATGTGACTTATATCCATTGTGATTCACTTGAATGGGTAATTTAGTGAATAGCTTCAATACTAACAATTCCTAAAGAGATCAGCTCCAGTTCATCGACTCGCTTCAACGCAAAGACCGCTCTGTTATTTCAGTAATTTTCAGTAGTTTCTTAGTAAAGAGTTTGTGTATTTGCAGTAATTTTCAGTAAATTCAGCTTCAGTTCGAGACTTAAGCTTTTGTAGTTGGAGAGTTGAAATGTTAGCTTTGTCATGATGTGTAAGCGATTAGGAGAAAGTGAGAGTAAATGAAGAAATTCCCATTACAAGTTTTCTTTGAGAACGCGGGGGATTCGGGGGTTGGGTCGGGGGAGGGGGTTTAGGCCACCGGGGGTTTAGGGGTTTAGTCGGAGGGGGTTGACTAGGGGTTAGGGCCGGGGACTTTCGACCAGGGGGTGGGTTTCGGCCTGTTCCCGTTCAGCGGCTAAGAAATGTTACACACACGAGTTTTGACATATGGCGTTATAGTAGACAGAACCGTCCAGCTGACCCAAGTATTACCCATATAAAGTTTGAAGTCGATACGACTTACCGCTTTCGAGATATTTTACCCACAAGATGTTACTAAAAAATACAAAAATACGTGGGAGCAAAGATCACTGTGGAAATCCCACACCGTGCAAGCACGAACCACAGTGGCCATACCACATCATGTAAGCACGAACAACTACGACCACCCCACAATCAAGCTCAACAGGGTCTTTATTTACCCGCTAATGTTTGTCAAGCCCGTACACTTGGCTCTACACCTGTTACTGTCACGCGTTGCCCAGTTGACGATTAAACCCTCGCCGAATATTAAGTAGAGTATGCGACCAGTTTTGCTTCCACCTGTTTCCGAATTTTTAAGTTATGGAGAGAACATCAACAGGACAATGCGGAACGCTGTGACACGAACAGCATTAGCGATAAAGCACGGGTAATGCAAATAAATGGCGATCAGATGGCATTTCGAAAAGCTGCACCCACGGGCGCAAAGTTTTGCAATGTTCCGCCCGAACAGATTTTTTTTGCGCCCAGGATTTTATGGCATTTATATATTATAAAAAAAGACAGTGGTACTAAAAAACAAAAGGAATTTCATAAAAACGCGTGTTTTTCTAGCGACAGCCTCCCACCCATTATCAAAAGATGAGATATATGTTTTATAACTAATGCTACTTTTTCAACTTCAACATGCTATAATATAAAATTAATTCATGCAGATACACATATATAATACATTATACTCGTCTTTCAAAGAAAGATCTATTTAGAGGAATCTCAGCTAACGTGGAAGAGCTCAATACTTAAATTTTGCGTCGAGGGGTTCCACTCTCGCTCAGGATGGAATGTTCACAATTTGAGTAGTGTACTTACACCGATTGTGGAAATGCAATGGATTATGTTCTTCCTATACAAAGACTCTATCTAACTCTAACTTTATCTATATATTATAACTCTATCCGTATATTATAAAAATTATCTGTCATAGTCATTTGGATTCGAAATTGCCTTTAAAGGCGAAAAAGTTATCTGATATAGTTGCCTTACACCAATTTACGAAGAGTTATCTAAAATTGAAGTACATGCAGACATAATAATTATTGCACAGGAACACTCGAAACCCGAAGTCCAAATGAAACAATTTGGAATTTTGGGACGAAACAGCTAATCCAATGTGTTTCCATAACTGGTGAAAGTGTAGGATAAATCTTTGTACAGATACGCATGCGACAAACGCAAAAATATGTTGGAATAAAACGCAAAAAGTTGCAATTTTTTATTGCGACTTATTGCATTTTATTGCATCTAGCCGCGATCCAATATTTCAGAGGACGCGTCCTGAGCATGCAATATGTTGCGACTTATTTCACACTGATGATAAGATTACACCTTCAGCAAACATTCACGCAAGCGATTTAATCCCCCTGCGCATTCACTCCAATTGCATGTACTCTGTGTAAACAAGTCAATGTTTCAGCTGTATGTGTGGACGTGTAATAGGCTGTATTTGTGTTTAAAATTATTGTATAAGTACATGTTCTCGGGCGACATGAAATAAAATTAAAAATGGAATGCCAGTGTTATGTGCCTCGGAGATTACTGTCCAAGGAATGCCAGTGTTAACTAATATTAAGGAAAAGCTTTTAATTTGAAATTATCCCCCGTGGAACGTAGTCAAATTTTGTTCCTTTCTGTCTCATCTGTTTTTATTTGCCATATTTAAGTGAAAAGCGAATAAATTTACATGAATAGTGTCTTTCGTTAAAAAAAACACATCAAAAAGTTAGCTTTCTGACCGGAGGGGGGGGGGGGGTGGGTGGAAGTGTGAAATAGAAATGGAATTACAAATGGGAAAAAAAAATACAATTTTTATTCAGGCCTGTGGGATTGGTTTTAGTCTTAAACTGAGGATAATATGGCGGCAAGGGGTGGTAGAAAAGGGAAACGGTCATCTGCCCCCCCCGGTCAACTGCCCCCCAGTCAACTGCCCCCCTTTTTTTGCAACCCGGTCGACTGCCCCCCCCCCTCCTGCAACTTGACGGGGTCGTCATCTGCCCCCTTCCTTTTTTTGGTAGAATTTTTTTTTTAATTTAAGCAATTGTGATGTCCCCGTCTGTTTCGTCTCTAAAACAATTGATCTTCATTGAGACTGATCCGTAAACTAATTGCAATTCTAATTGCAATTAGTTTCCTATTGGTGAACTGCAATTTACCGAGATGCAATACATTCAATAAAATAAATATAATTTTATTTATTGTGTCTTTGTAAGCCAAGAACCCAAGAAAAAATAGTATATGGAGGGGGCAAGCGACCACCCCTCCACTTTGAAGGGGGGGGGGGCAGTCGACCGGGTTGCAAAAAAGGGGGGCAGATGACAGGGGGGGCAGTTGACCGGGGGGCAGATGACCGGGATTCGGTAGAAAAGGTTGGAAAAAATTTAGTTGCTATTTAGTTATCAAATTTTTGACTTAAAAAGCGATAATTTCATAATAAAAGAACTGAACACATATCCACATGTGAGTTAACAGCATTTTTTAAATTAACATTTTACACCCTTTCAACTGGAAAATAAATGACCATGCACACTGTAAAACAACATGAAATATTTAAACACTGCTAGCATCATACCATCCCACACAATACTTCTTGTGTGCAAACAAAATGCGCATTACTGGGGATTAGTACAGTACACAATGCAAAACATCAAAAGACAATGTGTTGCATAACACTCAGGCAAGTGTCAATGTATGTAAAATTTGTTGCGATTTATTGCGGCCTGCCAAATGCATTTTGCGACACGCAGGACGCGTTTTCTTTCATTTTTCTGCAACAAAATGCATTTAATTAATTTATTGCGACTTATTTTTGCGTTTGTCGCAAGCGTATCTGTAGTTCGAGTTCTGCTACCAATATACTAGTCATGATAGTTAACCAATGGAATTACATATACAATCATAAAAGGAAAAATAACATTATACATAAAAGCGTAACGATTTCTCTAATATTTTCACAGCTTCTCACAGTTTAAATATTTATAAGTTTGTAGTACAAATCTACTCATCTCGTGACCTTTAGTCGCATTGCATTTTATCAAAACCAGGGCGCAATTTCCCCTAAAAATGCGTCCGGGCGCAACATATTTTCCATCTTGCGCCCATTTTGTAAATGTTGCACACTTCCGGGCGCAAAGGTTTCAAAGCGTTCCGCCTGTTTTGATTTTTTCTGCGCCATTGGCATCAAGACGCAGCCCGGAGACATCACTGAATCAGAGAAACCAAGCCCCAGGTCTTTTCATGCATGCTTCTACGGGTATCTCTATCAGTCTGGGGTCATATGTCCGACTTCTGTCATTCAAGTAAGTTTGTATGATATGTAGACAAAAATCACAAATTAGTATCAAGTTTTTGCGTTTTATGCAACACGGATAAGCTTCCTCTGAGGAAATGTTTTTAGAATGCCTGCAGGTGAAGAGCGAAAACACTTTATGACAGTGGCTCACGTCGAACAAAGAATGCAGGCTGCCTTTTTGAAATTGCAATTTGAGGTAACTAAAGATCATAAACGTCCATTCTTCGGGTATGAAACTGTCACTGTTATTGTTACTTTTGTTTAAGACCTTCGACAAGACAATTATACTGGTCTTAAGCATGTACGTTGTTAGACAATCATCAATTGCAATTACCCCATGCAGTCGGTCCAAAACAGCCTTTGGAAATAGTGCGCTGATTCGCATAGCTTTCGCTAATTTGAACCCTTCTCGAGCACTTCCCGACAGTTTTTTCACCAATTTTATTTCAATATCATTGTACGCTATAGGCCAGATCAATGTATTGTCTGCTAGCGGAAAAGTTTTATCTTTGCAGAAAACATAGTACGTGCATTTTTCTGGTATGTAGTTAGCGCCAGGACGATGATTTGGTACCTCAAAAGCAGGGACCAGGTCCACTGTTATTTTCATGTCTTTGTAGACTCTACCTCGCCAATAAAATGTAACGCAAGCTATTTTCTTCGATAATTCCATAAATGCGGGGTCTAAATACAAATATTTTGGAAACACACCATTATGAAACATCTGATGCAGGCTTAACTGAATATTTATGTACATATGTTGTTTAAAATAGGAGAAGTTTAGTTGGCCGTTGGGTGATATTGCGTCCGAAGGGAAATGCTGTAGGTTTGCTTGTTTCTTTACTCGAACGATTACCCTTGAAACAGGCCCGGTGTCTTGTTCGAATTCTAAATATTCTTGCATTGTTTCACATAACAGCAAAAAATCAAACTCATTGGGCATATATGGGCGTGTGTTTTCCATAGAACTGCCCACCTGGATTGGCCTGAATTTGTAAACAAAGAATTTCTTTGCCATTTCATGCCCGAGTAACGTCATAACTGAAGTGATAGCCTTGTATACAAGTGCCTTCTCCTCTTCTTCCGTGTTTATGTAGGACTTGATCTTTTTGAATACTTTTGACGCAAGCCTTTGCGCATGCTCGCTTGACATGATCTCTTGTACCATGGCAGCTATATCAGACATGCAAAACGACTGTTTTTGAGACCCATTTTGTTGAATTGATGAAGAAATGAAATGGCATTTTTGATACCATTTGCGGTATTCTTCAGCTTCCGGTCGATTTTCATAGACTCTTCTCCCGTAAAACTTCACGAGAGTTTTTTCAAACTGTGCATTTTGGGTTGCAGCATTCAGCAAATTTATGCCTCTGATGTTCATCTTACTGCTGTCGAGTTCCCGTTTGTCTGCGAGTTTCAATCGAAGTTGCAAAATGTCCGGTATTTTGTATTGTATAGCGTAATACAAAATGTCTTTTAAAGAAATAGTGTGGTTCGGATACGGCACAGCTATTAACAAACGCACTTGTTTCGAAAAATATTTGATCGCTTCTAGTTTCAACAGGTCTTTTTGATTTTTAGATTGTGTTGTTCTTTTCTCTTTAAACAGAGAAGTCCATAAGAGATAAAATCCCCAGTAGAGTTCAAATGTCTTGCTCCACAATGCAAACAGGGCGCGTGTTACTTGCTTCTGTATGTTCCAAAAATGTTTCTCCATCGCCTGGTTAACTACGGACATATGTAACGGACTTGTCCCTGCTTGTAGGGCCTCGATGAGAAGCACAGCGAACTGTTCTTTGTCCTCTGTGAAAAACAAAACTTTGCCCAAGATTGTACAAAATAAGTCACGCTCAGCTGCCAAGCGTTGCTTTAAATCGAACTGGCTAAGCAAAAGTTTTGCAACCCAAAACTGGCCCCTGCTTGCGAAAGATTTATGAGTCAGTATCTGACTTAAGTGGATCTGGCTTTGAACAGAATTTAGGGGGCGTCTGTAAATACTCGCGTAGTTACGCAGTATGTATGTCACGACATTAAATTGTCCTGCAATACAAGCTTCCGTCAAAGGGCATCTTCCGTCGTTGTTTTTCGACTCGGGCGTAAATAATTTGTGATCCAAAAGACGTTTGATGATGGTCACATGGCCTTCTCCACACGCATCATGACTTGCTGTGTTTCCCAGGAAATTTCTACACTCTGTCTCAACTTTTTGCCTGTACTCGGGGGAAAGTAATTCGTCCAGAATGTCCACCAGACCTCTGTAACAAACGAAATTAAATACCGACTCTCCACGCCGTCCTATTTTGTTGACGTCGATATTTTTGTGCCGTAACAGCAGCTGAATGACCGTGTGAGAACGAGTGATATTCTCTGCTATTTGCTGCTCACTCATTCTCTCTGAACCAACGTAAAGAGACATATTAAGACTTTCTTGCAGCGCTTGATAACGCGCCAACGCCGCTGTAAGTGGAGCATCGAGGGTGTCATGATGATGACTTTGATGGTTGACGTCAATACGTGGGTGCGTGAGTAGGAGTTCGAGCATGCGCACATCTTGCATAGACACAGTTATATCTAAAGCTGTTCGTCCATTCCACACTTGGTTGATGTCATATTTGTCTGTAATAAACTCACGATCCAGTGTACGATCCAGGACTCTCCGGTGAAGGTCGGGCATTTCGTCTCGTGAATAATTATCCATTTTCAATATATTTCTACGATTTGTCTTTTGCTATATGCACACTGTTACAGTCATAATTTTAATTTGGTCTTGAAATGAGTTAGAATTTGACAACCCAGCAAACGCATGGCGTTGCAGAGGCATTGAATTGGCGTCGTA